>BGPR01000939.1:173638-257314 GCA_013235015.1 Araneus ventricosus
TGAATAATTATATTTTAAGCTCATTAATATTTATAAATACATTTTAATTTAATTATTATGTGTCATTTTTTATAATAAATTAACATTTATATCATGTAAAAAATAAAGCCATAAAAATAAGTGCTTGGAGTTGATGCTTAAAGTTATATCAGTAAATTGAATTCAGAATTCCCATTCTGAAATATATGTCTTCTAAAGCTGCAAGTGAGCTCAGCTTTTTGTTTTAAAATATTTTAAATATCTGTTCAGGTCGAGAATCCTTTCTGAATATTTTCACTATTTTTTAAAAAAATAAAATTTGAAATAAATGTCAAAGGGTTATTTCATAAAAAATGCTCTATTAATGAAAAAGAATGACAATTGTTATAGGATTTCCATTAAAAATATTTTTTTTCCAATTTCTGGAAAATATTTCATTTTGGCTAGTGACATGAATAATGTTATTTTTTTCCTTAAATAAGTTGTTGGAATAGCCGTCAGGAAGAAATGCTTTGCGAATTTTTGAACTTGGATTGGAAAATATTACCTAAAAGAAAAGAAATGATATTATTGAGAAAAAATTTAACAGAATTAATCAGATTCTGGACCATGCTTAATGTAGAATGATTATTTTTCTGAAATATAGAAAATGTTACGATTTTTGAGAACCTATATTATAAATTTTATATAATTAATCAGATGAAAATCATTGTTTAGCTTTTCCCAAGAAACTCAATATCATTTCTTTATTTTTTACGGAATGCATGATATTGATTCTAACTTGTGATACTATAACTGACAGGTTTTCAGTGTAACTCAGGAAGCGTCTTTGGATTAATAACACATGCTTATATTAATAAAGAGAAACAATTACTCACTCTCTCATTGTGTGTTCTTATGCTCGTTTATCTACATTAAAACTAAGGAATAACATTAATCAAAAACCCTTTCGTAAAAGTAACCTCTTTTACATCTGAACTTTTGTATAAACAGTTTTGTCAGCTATGCTGAAAATTATTTTTCTGTGCAACTGAAAAAAATGAAAGACAAGTAATTTTTAAAATTTATCTCACTTTCACTTTGCAATTGAATTCACTTTTACATTATAGAATTTTGTTTCAAAATTTTGATTCGTTAAAAATGGTTGATTTGTTTAACCGTAATCAGCTTCTGTTTTTGTTACACGATTTGCATAAAAATTATTTCTAAAATGTGGGTGAAATCAAATCTGTTAGCTGAATTAATTTTTCGCTGCTTATCTTCATTCTACTCGATATTTCTTTTGAAATTTTTTATTATTTACGTAAAGTAGCATGCAAAGATATACTTTGTAAATTTTCTTACTGATCAATGTAGTCCAGTTTATTTTACAGTTGGGTGACCGACTCAACAGTTATGGCAAACTTTGTAATCGAATATTTATATTGTTTAAAAAAGTTTTGTAACTTTTTAAAAAATTACTTTCAGTTCAAATTTTACTGTTTTTTTCTTCTTTTTTATTTGCGAGGCGCAGAAACCAACTCTCGCAATTAATATTTCAGGTTGTCTTAATATTTATTACTTAAAAATTAAATATATCGAGATTAAATGGAAATTAATAAAAAAACCCGACGGGAGGATTACTTTACTCGTGTGACTCTTTTGTTTCTCGAAGTTAATTGCAATACTCTTGTGTCTAGAAGTTACTCGTGATTATCTTTTATTTCTCGAAGTTACTCTCAATTTATTTCTTAATAAAATATATTACAATGTCAATTCTTTTGTTTTTCATTCTTCAATCGTGCCTGGATATGTTACAATTCTATGTAGGATCGGTCGATGATAAGAAAAGTAACATACATAATTAATAATTCGGGATTAACGTTTCTTGTAGAAGTTGAAATAAACATATGAATTCCCCAGAGTACAAGGATAATTTGTTTTTGCCATGTTCATGCATACTCATTCCTGCAGAATCATCAGAAATCCTCATAAGTGTGACATCACCAATTCATGGGTACTTTTGCCCAACTTTGCGACTCAGTAGACGCTGAACTACAATACCGATTTTCAAATTTGTTTTTGTGACTTCTGTTGTTACCCTTCATCTCTAAAATAAGACATTAGTTATGTTTTTAACATATGTAGTTACCGAGATATAAAAGATCTCCCATACAACGTTTTTTGTAGCATTTTAGCATGTGAATCAAATTCCTTCTCGAGACCCCAATAGGAGGAACGTAGGCCTACGTTAAAATATTTGGTTTTGGAAGACGCACAGTTGAAAAAGTGCCCACGAGACAGGTATTGTCTATAGGTCCCTACAGGCCTACCTGGCCCTGATGCTACGTTGTTTTGGACTAGAGGTTCGATTGTCCTTTCAGTTTTTCTTTTAATGAATTCAAACAGTATACAGCCTATAAATATTATCATGTTTTAAAAAAAACCGACTTTTGCTTACGCAGTGCAACTGTGCTGGTGAATACCATTTTCTGCCAGGCATGCAGTTACGATCGTATGGCAACCTTTGGACAAAGAGATCGTAAATTTACTAACTCGAGTAAAACGCTTTTTCGTCGACATTGGGAACTTGCCTTTTTTTGCTTAGCAATTTCACAGACAGATGCAGCGTTTTTGGAATTGCTCACATCTTTTTGAAACTAACTTGTGAGGAATCGGAATAGTTTTCTACTAGAGGACGATGATGCATAACTGATGACAAAAACCTTTGTTTTAAATAAGAATATACAGAGACTCTAAGAGAGATTTGAATAAATTCCTTATGAAAAGATAGCTTTGTTTATTCAAATATCTTTTACTTTTGTTTTGAAATAAATTTTCATGTCTTTGGAAGGTCTGGGATTTTTCTAATTTGGCTATAAAAAATCAGCCATTTCAAGATTAAATACTAAAGTCTTCAGTAAACTTACTCTTCAAAAATAAATTTTAATAATCTTGGATTACAAATTTTTCTGTGTTTTTCTAATGACTGAAAAGTTTTTCAAATAAAGGCCCCTGAAGTCTTCTAAAATTGTATTACACTTTTGAACGAAGGCTTTAATTGAAACTGAAATAATAGTTGAACATGTTCCGTGTAAATTAATCGAAGTGAAAATGTGTTAAATTAAGAATTTGAAAAAGAAAACCTTCACGCTCGAAATGAATGAAACAAGTAGGTTTCAAACAGTTTATCAATTTATTATTCAAAGTTGGTTTGAAATAATTATATGTTAAGTTTTTTGTCACAAAAATTATTTATACTGTTCAGTCACAGATTCTGAGCACTTTAGGCAATGAGTCATATGAGGGCATTTCCAGAGTTCTTTGTTAGATCATGCTCAGTAAAATGTAAACATCACCCTTCCATTCTTCACTTTCCCATTTTGATGAAAATAACACCGCCCGGCGCAAACGCACTGAGGACTTCCAAATCCATTGCTAAACAATAAATATAACTGCATATTTTATTTCTTTGATTTGTCATAAACATATCAGAACTGTTATCAATTGATAACTGCATTTATCACTTTGATTATAACCAGTAAATAACAATTCGGGATTGTTTAGTGAAATCTAATGTAAATTAAACAATTTCTTTTTGTATTTTAACAGCTTTGGAAAGTTTAATGGCGTGAATAATAAAAACAAATTTCTGAAAAAACAAAAATATTCTCATTTTTTTTTCTCTCATAAATATTATATTTCTTTCTTTTCAAATTTCATTTTGACGGGGGGTTTATTCCTTTCTTTTTACTTATTTCATTTCATGAAATTAAAAGGCTTATTAAACACACCCGATGTTCACTTCTTTCATGAAAAGTACTCATTTATTCATGACTAAGAAATTTTCTTCTTGCATATACTAACTTAGACTTAATCATAATATAAATATGGCTCTTTGAATAAAATTTTGCAAAACCAAATATCATTATATTTGATAGATTAATTCAAAAATATCAAATATTTTATTGTATTCCCAACTTCATTATTTTTTAAACAATGAAAAAGGAAAATGGTACCATGACAGTTTTTTTTTTAATCCTGCCTCTCAACTCAAGAAACCTTTTAACAAATTGTTCCATTTTTTGATTTTAGCTCTTCATTATGATAAAACATCAACTACTGAACCTGAATTTATTTAAGTATGTTGTCATCTTGAAAAACAAAAATCACTGGTAATCCATTACCATATCAAGTGTTCTATGGACTTGTATTGAATCAATACGACAGCACATTCCCAAAACAGAGCGCAGTCTAATTAGATAGTACAAAAAAACTACACTGTTAAGGGGTTAATACCCATATATCTGTGGAAATGATTTTATTCCTTAAAAAAAATCATTGCACTAACACAATACAATTTTACAAAATAACTTTTAATAAAAAAAAAACATTGAATTGTGATCCTGTACAGTTTTCTCAATTGACTCAGACAGCCAAAAAGACAATGAATATATTTACTTTACAAAAAGCAATAAGGAGCAATCTAGATAACTCTAAAAAACCATTACTTCATTTAGCAAATCTAAAAGAATAAAATTTAAAGCAAAAAGCTTTCATTTAGATAAACAAAACAGATTTCTTCTTATTGCATTAGCAACAATCACAAATAATAAGATTACTATAAATGCTTGATTACATGACAAGTCCACAATGCCTTTTCAATTTAGATGTAATGAAATAAAAATAACAAAAAGCATTCCTTTTAGAGAAATAATTTAATCCTAAAATTCAGTAAGGGCTGGTGTGGAAATAATCTCTTTATATGCAACTGTGTATTGGTGATTTCAATCAAACATGTCTGATTATTAAAATGTCTGAAACAAATCAGCTAATTCTAACTTTTACAAGATTGAAACAGCATGTAACATGAGTAAAGGTGCAAAAGGTTCACGTGAATTAGAGTCCAAAGCCATAAAAATGTCTGAAAGTCAGTATTTTCAAAAATTACAAAATTACTATTTCAGCCAACATTTCAAAATTTTAGAAAAACTGGAATATTATTAATATAAAAGGCAAAATGATATTAATTTTTATTTTCTTAATTTTGTTATCAACATTCACCCATTGCACCAGTAATGATCCACAACAGAATAGAAAAATAATTTTCAATGCAATTTCAAATTTTATAGTTCATATATCAGGAAAAGAATATCACTAGATGCTCCCTATGAGAACAAAATGCTTTTTTCATCTATAGAAACTAAACACAAAACAATCCGATATGCTAAAGCTAAATTGTTATAGAGATACAGAATACCAAGTTCTACAATAATCAACAACATAAACGCAAGTAAAATAATATATGCAAAAAATACATCTTTAATAATAATAAATAATGTGTATATAAAAATTTTTGCATGATTTTTCCTTGAAAATACTTTTTTTTTGTTTGCTCACTGAATCTGGGATTAACATAATAACTAATTTTAAAAAATGAGATTGTGTGAGGGATTTATAACCTGAAGTTTAGTTTCAACACATTCTTTTTAAATTAGTTGCAAAGTTAGACGTATAAATCTAAAAATTCATGAGGATCAGTTGAACACTTTAAAGAAGCGAGTCAAACGTTAAACTTCAATTTCTCAAGTTTACAAGAATCAAACAAAAGAGAAACACAGATTGTCATAATGTAAACAATACCAAAATGAAAGTTTTTGACGTAAATATGTTAGAAAAATATCTGAAAAATTAAAAGCAGCTTAATAAATGCTTTTTACACTGAAAAATAGATAATGGTTCTTTAAACTGTGTGGGAGTAAAAAATGGCATTAAAAAATATAAAACTTAAAAACAGGTTAAAATTTCTTTTGTTACTAACCCAAGAAAAAAAAAATCTACACATGACATAACTATAGCTATTAAAAACATTGCCTAAACAGCGTACTTATCTCTTTCGCAGTAACTGCTTTAAACTAAGTTTAGAAAAGCAGGTAAAAAAAAGTCTTGCTCATTGAATGGAAAGACAGTTTATAAAATAATAGCAGACCTTCATTTTTTTAAATGCAAGTATTAAGTACATACTAAGCAGATAATCCCATCTGTTGAAAAATCACAATGCTTACTCATCACAGAAAAGTATTTTTAATTCAAAATTAAACATATATAATAAATTTAGTTGAATATATTTTTACTGTTGTCATTTTTCACCTAAGAGGAACAGCACAGATATAAAGAGAATTTAATAAATTTTGTAACATTTGTTTTTCAAAACATTTCTTTAAACAATTATTTATTGCATAATAAAACAAAGCCGTAAAATTAAATAGAAAATAAATGTGTTATTTATAAATCCAAAATAAATAAAATGTTTTTAGAGGTATTCAAATCAGGTACCATCCAGTCAATACCTCAGTCCTTTTTAATAACATCATCAAATAACAAATATAATTGAGATAGTAATATATTAATATAACGAACAGATCAAAAGAAAAATTCAATTTCACAGTAAATTATTATATATTTATCACTCTTTCATTCATTTGATTTAAATACCATATATAAGGATATTCTTACAATTTTTATAATAAAATGAACATTTCTAAAATTTGTACCACTAAAATAAATCATGATTTAAGTCAAATTTCTTCATATCAATAAAAGCTTCAAATGCATAAAAAAGATCAATATGCAATACGATAAATGTGCCATTAAAATAACAATATTCATTCATTTTTTCAATTACCTCCACAATTTTATGTAATAAAATAAGCTAACATATTACTATCCATACAACTGTAAAATTAAGAATAGCACTTAATAACCAATTGAATAAAAATTTAAAAAATCCAAAATATTAATACTGCTAAAAATATTAAATGTCTACATTTAAAAAGATCTTAAGAAATGCACACAACTATGATATTAAAGCAATTTCTATAATTCAAAAAAACCCAACAAAATCAACACAAAAAGTCAGCATTCAAATAAAAACAAATAACTTTCCTTCACACATGACATGATAAAAACTTTTGAAATGGGAAATTCATGTGCTTTTGAATGAAATGTGTGATTTAATGAATGAGTATGAATATCAGATTAAAAACATATATATATATTATCTATGTTACATGGTAAATATGTTGTAAAACATACATACGCTGAGCAAAATGTCGAAATGTACTATGAACAAAAAATAAAAAGTTAGTAGCATTATAAAATGCTATTCCTTTATAAGGATATTCCTCAAGGTAAAATCACTTTTACATGATGTAACGATCATGAAATATGCAAGTGAAATACATACAAGATGCGGTAGAGATGATTGAGGAATTAAAACACATATGGTACGAGACGGCTTCGGACCTTGTCAGTATAGTTATCCCAAGCAGGTCCATACTTCTCTTTACATTCGGCTTCAATACGGTAGCTCCTTATGATGAGAGCAATGGTCAGCATAATCAGAGGTCCATAGGGGACAACATGAGAAACTCCTATTAAGAGTTGAAAGAAAGAAAAAAAATCCAATTCAAGTTTCTATACACAGAAATCTTCTTGAAATCCTAAAGAAAACTTGGTCGTTTTAAAGCAGTGGTACGCTTACCCTTGGGTTTCAGCGAAACCACAGTTGTTAATGGCAGAAACAAGAAAACATAAGGGTTTAAAAAAGTTAGAGAATTTGGTTTCTCCAAGTGAATATTTGGTATTTAATAACTATATAACTTGAATAGTTAATTATTACAGAATGTAATTTTTAGCAATCCTTATAAGTTAAAACGAATTAATTACTATACTGATTTCATTTGCTTTGGCGTCAAATTAGTACTATTGTAAAAATGGAACAAAATGTCAAATCAAAATTAAGTTCTGAAAAAGTTAATTTGAGACGTTTCACTTTTATGCTAACTTAAGCTAACCTTAACATTATTGATTGGGGTGGGGGTGGATATGATAGTAAGGGGTACACGAGGGAAAAAAGGTTGGGATCCCCTGTTTTAAAGGAAAGATTTTTTAAGTACATTTTTGGTTAATATTAACTTTGTTTTCATCATTAATTACAATTTATACACAAACAGTAGGTTAAATTAAATTTTGAAGAAAACTATAAGAAAAAAAGAAGATACGAGGTCAATTTGTGAGAGTTCCCTTCACAAAAGTTTAAAGCAAAAACTAAGAATGCATTACACTCAACCAGAGTATTTTTCTTCTTTGATTGATGACAATTGCCTTTTCTTTATGAATGAGTGAAATATTTTAGGTGTATTTCAGTATTGCTGGTGACTAATATATGCAGACTTTTTTCCTTTGAAAGCCTTTTTAAATTTTAGAATTGCAAGTTTTTCTTCAGATAAAAACTTGAAAATTTTGATGGAAGTTATCCATGTTTTTTCTGAATTATAAATTTAGCAATATCTGTCTGTCACCTATCAACACCCCACTACTAGATAATGAATATTAATCTTCAATCTTTTAATCACTGTATCGTGCAAATTTGACTGGTGATCCTCAAGATACTAGTTAACTATCCTTAAATGATAAAATGAAGAATAAATTAGAAATAAGAAAATTTTAAGATTTGCACAAGCAACAGCTGTGATATAATATTTTTAACACATTTTCATGAGCTCTGAATATTGAATTAATAATAAGATTGATAAACTGGGCTTACTAAAATAAACAAAAATATTTTAAACAAGATTAAACCATCAAATCAATAAAAAAATTAAATTACAGGGAAAACAGCACTCAAAACCCAGTTAAATGAATACCAAAAACACTACGGGCCTCAGGAAAAATACTAAAAAATCTTGTAAAGTAATATTAAATTTAAAAGTGCCTGCAAATAATCACTTAGTTTCTTTTAATGCAACCAAAAATAAATTACGGTTCTTACAAATCTCCTTAAACAGAAAGTACTTACCACAAGGAAGTGTCCAAGCTATTGCCATGATGAGAAGTCCCAAATAGTTTGGATGACGCATTCGTCCCCAAAGGCCAGAAGCAATGAGTCGCTTCTTCTTGCTAGTTGGGATGGAAGTCACATCTAGAAGAAGAGACAGTATCTTTAACAATAACTCCATATTCAAAAACTGGAATGTATGCCCAAAATTCATAACATAAAAAGGATATTGTTCAAGAAAAGTTTTAAAGAAAGTAAATTTTTTACAGTTTCAAATAATTTAAAAATAAAGATGTACTAAAAGACCATATTATATAATTAAAGATCCAAGTGGAAAAAGAGTGCTTTGAAAACTTAAAAGATTTTTCTTATAAATGAATATATTCTAAAATATCATATCTATAAACTAACTTTATATTCTTAATATTTTATTGCAAAAATTAATTATTTCTAAATAAAATGAAGCTGATATTTCATTTTGAATACATTTTTAAAGAACATGTTCAAGTTGCGATAAGAATTCTCACAATTTGATTCATTTTTAATAACTGAATTAAAACTGAAACTGTGCTCCAAAGCAAAAATTACCAACTGCCAATGAAATCTTATATTTATACAAACCCATTAAAGAAACCAAACTTGAACAAGATATTCCTTATTTCACATCTGCTAATTATGGAGAATTTAATAAAAATTCATATTTCAAACAGATACTATACATGAAACATTTTTAACTAATGTACTACTTGAGTCAATAGGTACGAAGACACAATACTTTAAGAATACATACAGGTTCAACATTCCTCTATGCATACTTATTCAAAAATAAAATCCTTGCCTCACAGTATCGTTTTGCCAGCACATTGCAACTGCAAGGATCCCTAGCATTTACAAGCTGGGATCAAGAATATGATTTTTTTCTTAGTTTTCTTCCAACCAGAACAGTGGTGTAGCTGCAATGTTTACCACCCTTCCTTTACAAGATGCATAGGGCACATAAACAAACAAACAAACAAAAAAAAATCCTGTGTGTGTGTGGGGGCATTTTATTAATAAAACATTTTGGCACACTAGATCTCTGCAGATGGGTTGCGAAATTGTGCGTCCATCCCCATCATCTCTGTCACACATTGGAGATTTACCGACAAAAGGGGAAAAAATAAGAATGAATTACATTAGTTATTTTTTTATATACACAATGACTGATTGAGCTATTGCTGTTGCTCTTCTCGGTTATAAAATCGTTTTCCTGCACATCCGATTTTGGCGTCCCTTTCAAAATGCATCCCGGGGCAAATCGCCCCCACTTTAGCTACACCACTGAACCAGAAATATCTCTTCCATTGAATCATACGTGGGGGGGGGGGGAATTAACGGACAAAACCAAAGAGATTCTTGGTGAGTCAGTTAAAACAAGCATGCCATTATTGCAAGCTCAAACTGTACAGAAATATAGCTGTTATTTTAGAAAGAGCAAGTTTTCATCCTTTTAGCAACCATCACAATCTCTACTAATAATAAGGATAATGTGTGTTGTTGGCACTCTACAAGTCAGACCACTGGACCCAGACTCTGAAATTTGGTACAATTATCTTTGGATGGTAGGAATGTCACATCAAAGGCCCTGATAAATTAAATTTTTATTAATCAAAATTTTTCCTTTTGAAAATATTACAGCACAAAAATCATTTTACACCATCTGAAAGTATATAAAATTACCTTTTCAATTATATCAATTAAGTTGTCATAATTTTCTCTAATTTTAATAAATTTTTAAAGATATTTTGGCATAATTTACAACAATACTTTTGATTGTTGCAATACAATTCAGACCGTTTTCATTGTTTAAACAAACAAATTGCATATTTCTCTTCCATTATTGAAAGCAAAGAATATTTAATTGGTTCTACACTTAAGCACAAACAAATTTAAGGACTTTTTCAAGGAATGTCAAAACATACACATAATGGTACACCACAAGTTACAATGATGGTTATAGAATAAGCTTCATTCAATACATAAGAAAACATCACATTTCCTGCCTATTTAAAAATTCTTATTACTTCATTTAAGAATGTAAAGCGTAATTTGAATTCAATAGACACTTCATTTGTTAGAATTTTAAATATTTTAACTTAAAATGAACCAGCATTTGAAAATTACATATTTCTCAATACAGTTGAACCTGTTACGTGTCACTTAGCATAAATTACTGACAGCATGAGCGGTTAAAAGTCAAATATGAAAAAGTTTAGTAAAAAAAAAAGTAAAGTCATTTAGAATTTTCTTTTCTAAATCTTCTATTGCATTAGTGATTCAAGTAATTTCTCTTCATTTGCTTTAGCAGATCTCCTTAAACTATTAGATTTGCAAATTAAATCGCATCATTCTTCTTCTCAGCTTTTCTGCAAATTCATCTGAGACCTTATCAGCCTTGATATCTTTTCCAAATCTTTTTTAGTTTTCAGTTCTTGTATTTCATCAGAGTTAGGCTTTTTTGCGCTTATTTTGTTATTATTATACTATACTGTCGTTAATTGTGTAATCACATATGGGTCTCTAAGAGTATCAATCCTTCATATTCTCAACTTCTACTTTCTTGTTGATACTAAATCCCTTTTCAACAGTTGCTTTATGGCTGAGTAGTAACACATTTCAACCACTTTCCACAAATTTCTATATTTACTGGTGTTCATTGTCTCATAGAAAAATTCAAACTCTGAGTTTTCTGGAGGAAATTGGAAAAATCTGAATGTTCAAAGCTACATTATCTAAATAGTCGCATGAATTCCATTAAAATCTCATCACACATTTTCATCAACATGTTTTGCTTCAATCATTGAATTTAAAATATGGTTCATTTTATTTAAACATTTCTTTTTATTGGTCTTATTCCTAGGATATAAACAGGATAAATTCCTTACAATATGTATCACAGTGGAGATTTTTCAACAGCTTCATTGTTACCTTTACCAGGAACTTTTTGCAATGCATTCTAAAATCAAAATTAGGCGTTCAGATTTTTTTTTGGATTAAAGGACTGACATTCTTTTCAGGAAACCAGGTCGATATTTTCAATTGGTTTCGAATTTTGGGATTATTAATAAGCAAACATAAAGCTTTGCAAAGTAGTTGCAGTGTTTTAAATTCTTGGATAATACAAAATGCTGCAGTGAAGGTTTACTATTTTTTTTTCCCCCCAAATCTTCTGGCAGAAAAGAACAGCATTGCTTGTCGATCTGTATTTTGTTAAAAAAGCCACAAAACTTTTGCTATGGGTAAAGCTTCTCATGCAGTTTTAACACAGGCTCGACTTGCAATTTGGTTGGTTATGCTCTCCCTTATCAACAGAAAAATGTACTTTTTAATGCTGGTAAGAAGATTTATAGCAGAGAATCACTAGTGGCACATTTTCAAGCCACCTATGCTGTATAAATTTTTTTGGTAATGCTCTTTGATTCTTCTTTCAGGAAATCATCTCTCTACAAGTGAATTTTAACAAATAATATAATGCAGTTAAAAATCCACAAAAATTGCTTACCAATACATCCAGCCTTGAAGGCATTGAGCATGATATGAGACCACAGCTACCAATATTAAACAATTTTTTCCAAATTCCATAAAATAATAATCTGGAGCATGCTATAAAACTTCCAATTCCGTTGGGCCCATCCATCTATATTTGTATGGTTTTGGAAAATTTCAATTTGTAGCGATATGAACTCTTCAAATATGTCAAATGACCTGCTATGACCCAAAATACAGAAATTAAAAATATTGTACTAACTCTGTTCTGGTGCCAATACGGACATGAATCGTTTGTTTTCTTGTCTCATCATATTAGACTTTCATCAAATAGCAACAGAAAATTCTTTTGTTTAAATTTTCTTGAGAGATTCCAAATAGGCTGATGCAAATGCTACTATAATATGAAGTTTTATTTCTCCACATGAAATTTTGATGTGATGGCACTATTGGGGAACATGCATGAAACATTTTTTCAATGTTTCCCATTACGAACTTTAGAGCATGATTTTTTACAGTCTTTAAGCCACAAATTTTAGCATCTAATCATTCGTTTTTAACTACATGAGACTCAATATTGCCAATTTGAAGTTGAAGATGAGGGCAGATAACGAGCGGTGAGTGCTGTGGTTGATATGCCTTTCTGGGGTATTTTTATCATTAAAATAAGTACCGATCTTCATTGAGGGATCTTTTTGTTGACTTAATGCGTGCTTTAGGCTCTTTGGATGCGTTTTCACATTTACCAATCTGAAATTTTTTAAAACATCGTGCATCATACAGAATGGACATCCGACAAGTTTCTTTTGCAACCACATTTGTATGCAGGATTTTCAGCCATGCATTAAAAGATGCATTTACCTCATATCATAAATGAAAACAAAAACACTGGAATGAAAAAGAATCAAATTATGGGAATACATATTTCACCGCATACAAGAGGTACCTAGCAGAGTAAGCCGCATCAGCTAAGAAGGAAAAAAAGGTCACAAGAGCGGCTGCTAAAGACTATCCCATTATTGGTAATGGGAGAAGTTAGTTTTAACAAACATAAAAGGGATGTGGGGAAAATAAATTTTTTCGACTTGCCTTCATTTTTGAAGAAATCATAAAATTTAAATTTTATGAACAAATCCTAATTCAAGGATTTTAAACACATTTTTTTTTTTTTCAAGCTCTATCTTTAACACTTTTCAAGTTTTTTTAAGTGTACAACTATCTTATAAATAAAAGCGCTTGAGCAAAATGTTGAATTTCAATCCTGTTTGGCAACAGCTCGAAACTTTGTTTTTGTTTACATCAATTGTGAATTTAGTTTGACTTGATCTGAGACCAGGAATTTTCAAAATGAGTTTAAGTCGGGCAGTTTCAATTATAAAAAATCGTCAAAAAAAGAGACAGTTGAACAACTAAACTGTTAATCTTTCCTAAGCAATCAAATCGGAATAGTCAAATAGAGTCAAGCGTTTTTGTATTGAACAAAGTTTCCGATCATTATTTCTGTGGGGAAAGAAAAGCATGTTTGAAATTTTGGTGTCAAAGAAAAGAATTTAGAAATTATTATAAAAATTTAAAAAAAAACTATTTTGTTAATTTATGAAGGTAAAGTAAATAATTATTATGGGTTATAATTTTGAGTAGTGAACCTGAACATTTAAAGAGCCATTTGTCACTTTAAAGTGTCCTTTTAAACAAAAGTTTGTGAAATGGTTAACTCATCTTTAAAACTCAAATTTTCTGAGGTTTTACATATAAATAGCTATCACAGCGAGAAAAGTTATATCTTTCTTGGCTAAAAAATTATTAAGAGTGTACATACATGTGGCGAAGCTTTCATGAGCAACAATTCATGAAGTGTGAATATTTAGAAGTTTGTTGGAATGAAGTTAGGGCTAATGAAACTGTTGAAAACATTCAATTTGTACCAAGAAGTTTTAGTGCCGATTTCTGAAATAATTTTTTATTTGTAAACATCTTATCATACATCTTAGTATTAATTTCTTTGTAACATTTCGCATATATATGGATAAAGGTAAAATTTTAATTTTATATGATTATTTATTTTTATTATTAGAGTTTAGTTTTAGTTTTTTAAAAGAATTTAAGAACTTCCTGTTATTCAAATTTACTTTTAATTTAATGTATTTTATATTTCCTATACTGCAGGCAACATGACTGTACGGCGAGCTGGGATCATAGTGATCCCAAAGAATCGTGATTCTTGAGGGTTGATGATGGGAGGGAGGTGTAACTCCCTAGTTATTAAATGTTTATGATATGTTTTAATCAGCATATTTTCATCCATCTAACAATTACGGAGAGTAAAATGTACGCACCATTTTAAAGTTAAAATCAATTGCTTATTTTCAAGGCGAATAATGGAGAGTGAAGATGATACATGACACAGACAGTTATCGACTCCATTAAGGAGTTCATTAGAGACAGCGAACAGAATGATGTGGAAGGCTACAAAGAGGATTGTTGTAAATGCCTATCGCAATTTGGAATTTAAAATTATTTTTGTTAAGAAAACCATGAATATCAAATTACAAACAAGACATTCAATTGAAATTATATTCCTAGAGAACAAGCTGGTGCCAAAGACTACTAGTGTTAATTAAAGAACGACAATTTAAAATCCCATACCATACATAATGTTTCATACTTGATGTGATTAATTAGAAAATAAAAGCAGTGCATATCCAAATATAGAGACAGATCTTTAAAATAATTTTTAAAGAAAAGTATTTCAACCAGCATAACAAATGATTAACTTTCCCCTTTTCATCTCTTTAATAATATATCAGTTAAAAATACCATTTATAAAAATTTTGTATTCCAAATTAATCTGTTTCATACAAGGCAGACATTTTAACTCTCAAATTCCAATTTATAACATAAAACAAATAATTTGAAACTCTCTAGTAATAAAAAGTACTAAGAAAGAAAACTCTTACTAGCAAGAGATGGGCTGAAGGATTCCTTCTGAAGTTGTGCTTCAGATTGGTGGAGTGAGGTAAATTAGTATCAATCACTGAAAAGAAGTTAATTAAAATCAGAATAATTCAATAAGCAAATGCATTTCAAATTTAGTATTGTAAAAAAATCATTGGCGTTATTTAAAGCTTTGTTTGCATTTTTTTTGGAAAGAATTTAATCAATACTATGTAATATAATACTTTCTTAGATAGGATTCTATCCCCTCTTTGATAAAAAAAAAAAAAAATGAGGATACAAACCACAGAAAACTTTTATTTTTGTATGTTGATTAACTGAAAAGTAGGAAGAAAAAAAAAAAACCCTTTCTTAATGGTTTTAATTCATTAAAACTATTTTTAATGAATACAAATAAGAAAAAAATGTCTGAACAGAATACTAAATGAACAAATATGATATTTTATAGTAAAAATAAAAGCATATGAATTTTCTTTTTAATTTCTGATCTTACTATCATATATTAAGCTGAATATTTATTTTTTAATCACAAATCAAGTCTTTAATTTAGATATGAAGAGAAAAAAAACAAATGAGGTAATGAGTAAAATTTTAATCCCATTGTAAATAATATTCTCAGATATTGCAGAATACTGATATAGAATTTAAAAACAGCTAGTACATGAATGATAGCAATTTAAAGTTCAACGAAAATTTCAAATAATGTATGATTGAGTTTCTACACTTCTTATTTTGGGTTATTAGTCTATAAACAGTAATCCATTAAAATTAATACAAGCTTGAAGAATTTTCCATTGCTCCAGACATTTTACAACACAGCTTTTATTCCACATATATCATAAAGAAATAATATAGTTTTCTATCTTTTTATTGACAATTTAAGAAGTTCAAACATTAAGCACATTCTTAAAGAGAGGTAGAGCCTAACCCCTAAACATGAATTAGTTCAGAATAAAAAAAAAAAGTGTATATCTAGTCAGAAGAGAGGCAATAATGGCTGCAGAACAATAATGTGGAATGAAGCTGGACCTTGCTTCAAAGTTAAAAGATATACATTTTGAAGAGCCAAACAATAGACCAAAAAAGCAGTTGTTAGAATAGAAGCATAGCCAAAGTGTAAGCTGGTATAAAGGCATTACTCAGCAATTTTTCCTTTAAAAAATGTCAAATATAAGTAATATAAAGGCACAAAAAAGTATTAAATGTTATCAAGTTAAGTGAATTGAATTGAAAATAGATAAATACCAGATAATTCAGACCGAAATCTATAAAGTGATTTGAATACAAAGCACATTATCTAACACAGAGTTTTAACACCCTTCTTTTATTTTGTCATAAAATTGTTACAGCTCTTTTTATCTATAGATTAAAATCTTGTAAGAATTTACATTCTGTAACAAGTTTGTGCAGAAATAAGAATTTCACCATAGAGTCTAACATCAGCTCATCGCATCTCATTCCCAAGGGAGGATCAAAGATAAAAGAAAAATAAAAACAATATTTTTAAATTATCTTACAAAAACTTCTTAAAAACATTAGTCTTGATAGTGAATAATGTATGATTAAAGCTCACATCTGATTAACATAAACCGTACTGGCATTATATATATATATTGGAAAAACCAACCGGTTAAAACTGAAAATCATTTTTAAAAGTTAAAAAATCCAATAACGGGTAAAATGACAAATTAGCTTTGGAAAGAGGTAAACTAAAGAAATCAGGTCACTACTATTAAGTGGGGTATTTTTTGAGAAAAAATCTTGATAATAATTCTAAAATTAAATAAATTTATTTAATATGGTTAAATAATATATTAGCAACACTGTGTTAAGTAGCAGCAAGATGCTCAGCATGCTCGACGTTTTTTTGCTTTTGAAGTATCATTGAAATAATAGTTTTGTCACTCAGGCCACAAAACACTCCCACATGTTGTTCATTGAGTCATTGCCCTATAACCTCCAAGTCTAACCACCATGTCATTTGGTAAACTGTCATTTCCATTAATTGCTCAAGTCTCAGCCTATTAGTGGTGTAGTATAAAATAAGCTGGTGCGGACGTTCTAAAGCAGAAGAACACTCTAACCTGGATGACAAAATCAGCTGCTTTTAAGGCGTTTCCATCTTTTATTATTTATTTTTGCATAGGAAGAAAGAAAAAAAAAAAAAAAAAAACACAGTGCCAGAAAGGCATTCTGGCTCCACTACACTCTCAGCCTATCCCACCTAAAATTGCATCAAGAATGATTTCTGTGTAGTATTTAATTGTGCAGAAATATTGGATATTTTAATGTTTCAATATGGCCACTAAGGAAATTTATTATATTAAAGAGCTTCGTTATCCTTTTAGTACAATCCTTAAAAGTGTTTTAAAAATGTATAACCCTAAACACATAATGCTACCATAAGTCATATCAGCTTTATATAAAAATATCCTTAAAAAACAAATACAAAAATATAACAGAACTTTCTACTGTTCCATTATTTGTTCTCAGATGTTCGCTACATTACTGAAAAAGTTATTATGAATAGATTGGAGGATCTATATTGCCCAATGAGTTGATATCCTTTAAAAATATACGAAAAACGTTTTTTCTTTAAAAAAAAAAATCGAAAACCGGTTATTTTGTGCGGTTATAACTGCCAGTTTAAACCAGAGATGAAATAAATCAGTATAAACGAAAACCGGTTGTTTTTAGAATAACTGCCATTCCTAATTGGCATACAATAAAAGACGCAAAAGTTAAACTAAAAAGAAAATTGATACTTGAAAGTTGGGTTGTACTTGAATAATGTTGATGGGCAAGCACACAGTAGTAATAAGTGCTGCAAGGGTTGTTTATTTCAGTTCTAAAAATAATTATTTTATTATATTTTGGCCAGGAGTATCTGAAACATTTTCTTCGAAGAAAATTGATTTTTAAAGTCTTCTGCTAACTTTCAAACAAATGCAATTCAACAATATGCATATACTATTTCATTCCAAAACTAAAATGAAAAATCTCACTTTACCACATATCAGCACAAATTATTTGGTGAAATGACTTTTTAATATTACATTAAAGAAGTTGAGTGTTTAATTGGAATACAGTGCATTATTAAATGACTGACAAATTAGAAACAATATAACAGACAGTCACTAGTTATATTATTTTCCATGTTGAAGGATGAAGTTTTTTATAGGAAAGAAATATAACTTTTTGTTATAATCAGTGATGTAAAATACCCAGGTATTTATTTTGTAGTAAACCAGGGTATTTTCGGTAAATTCAAAATGGGTATTTACCTGGGTATTTATTTTAATTAACCTACTGAGATAAAAGACAGGCACTATGAAATATTTTTCTATATATAATATAAATATGTATAGAATATACATTGAGCATTAGGTAAGATAAAAAAAAAAAAGAAATATTTTTATGAACCTTTTAAATTATATAAAGGTAAAAAAATGAACAGAAAAGCAATACTATATCATAGATTTTGCATAAAATGATAATTAAAATGTCAATCCTTTTAACACAATGAATAAAGAATAATAATGTATTTGTTGCTTTTTTTAAAATGAGAGTTATTTTAACTAAATGAAAAAAAGAAATAATGAGTTGGTTTAGAATGATAAACAGCTGATAATAAAAACTAAAATGAAAGATATAGTTGTTTATCATTCTTTTTTTGGATTAATTAGATCAAAGTACCAGACATTGCTTAGAAAAGTTAGCAGATGTTTTCTAACAGTTTTTAAAGAGATTATTCTGAAAGTAATATTCACTCATATTACTTTCCAAAGTTAAGTCATCTTTGAACAAAATTTCAGCAACAAGAAATTTGAATTCTTTTGCTGAAACTGTTGTATTATTTGACTATATAGAGATACAACACACTCAGACAAAGTTTCTGGTTAGATGGGATTCATCTGGATCATAAACAACAATAGTTAAAGGTTCTTGAAACTCTAAATTTGAAGTAGTTGTCATGGTTGGAATTTGATTAAAAAGAAAATTCATCTAAATAGGGAGTTTCAAATAGACAACAGAACAAGTGCAAGGCTAGAAGAAACAGACAGGTTAAATCTCATCTGAATTGAAGTTCCAAATTACTTTGTTAGGGAACCATGATATCAATTTTGCATAAGAGAGTCAGTTGAAATTATATTCCAGGTGAAAAGATGATTATTCACTATAGTATAACATAAACTGTGTTAAAATTATTACTCAAACCGAAAACTAAATTATCCCATCCCGCTTTAAGTCTGGAATACTTTATTCTGAATCCTGTTAGAAATTGTGTTTTTATATATTAATTAAAACTTTAAAAAAATTATAAACTATGTATTATGCATATAAATTTTATATGTTGATTTTGAATCCATTCACAAATACTTTAAAAAATATCCAGTTTTGGGGTACTTACTTATTTTTTATCTCATTTTGAATCACCATTCCAAATACCTTTTGCAAATATCCAGTTTTGGGATATGTATAATTTTTAAGTTTCATTTGAATACATTCAAAAAAAAAAAATGCATTAAAATATAGTTAAGAGTATTTATAAATTTTACATGTTTTATTTTGAAATACCATTCACAAATACATTTTTTGCAAAATATTCAGTGTGGGTATTTATAAATTTAATATTTCTTTTGAATCACCATT
Organism: Araneus ventricosus; assembly: GCA_013235015.1. NCBI lineage: Eukaryota > Metazoa > Arthropoda > Arachnida > Araneae > Araneidae > Araneus > Araneus ventricosus. The sequence continues at coordinate 193,569 of BGPR01000939.1, forward strand.
CTCAAATACTTTTTTCTTGTAAAATACCCAGTTTTGGGTATTTATAAATTTTAAGTTTACTTTGAATCGCTCACAAATACTTTTTTCTTACAAAATATCAAGTTGTTGGTATTTATAGAAGTTTGTGTATACATTGTGAATCGGCATTAGAAAAGTTTTTTCCCAAAATAACTCCAATTTTGATGTATTTACGAGCTTGGTAAATACCGGTATATCTAAAAAATACCTACCACTGGGTATTTACCCACCCCACATCACTGGTTATAATACATCAAAAGCAATTCAGTGAGCCAAACAAAACTGAACTCATTTACTGGTTTTTTAATCTCACAGGCTTTATTATTTTTCAATTAAAATTATTTAAATTAAGTAAAAACTAAATGCACGTATGTGGCATTATTCTTGAAGAAGTTTAAAAAAGCCATCAAAATATAACACTATAAATAAAATATAAATGTTTAAGTTCTATTAAATAGAGTTTAATTTTCCATACTCATCTGCAAATTAAACTTTCAAGTTTAAAATATGCACAAATTTTTCAACCAAATATGAAAAAATATCACTTTGGGCAACTTATATTTTTCTACTGATATAGACTATACATACACATATAGAATGTAAAAACTCAATGTTAATTTATTTTAGTCTTACCTCTCTTGCAAATAAATCAAACACAAAAAATATTTGCATTCCAGAAGTCAATGCCAAAGGTACAGTCACATATCCTTTCATCAAAAACAACTTCAACAAGATACATAAATTCAGAAGTACCTACAAAGGAAATGTTGTTAAAAATTAAAATTTAATTATATACAAAAAATAAAGTAACTACATGGATATATTCACATAAACTAAAGGACAACTATAATACAATAATAATTCTTTACAGATTTTTTTTAAGAAATGAAAACTGAGAAATTACAAGTCATTTATTTTTTTAAATTTTTAATGACTTCAACATATATTTTTAAATACACAGGTAATAACCCTGTCGATTTAATTTAATTAAAAAGAATATTAAGTTTAAATTTTACTACTTAACAAAAGGAAAAGAGAAGGGAGGGAGAGAGTTTATACAATTTATTCTCCCGCACCTTTTATATCTAAATACATTATGCAGTAAAGTCATTGTCTTAATAGTACACATATTGCTTCTTTAACATTAGTTACAGTAATTTTTTGTTTTTGATATGAGATAATGCTAATTAAAGTCATTTCTTTCCCTCTTCACGCAGCTTTCGATATAAGTCAACATAACCACATACCGAAAATGAAGAGTTAAAGAATTATTAAAATTCGTTGCAATAAAAATAACTTCCATCAACTATTTTAAGGAAAAAAAAACTATTAGCTCAAAATTTTAAATGCTTATTTCAAATAAAAAAAAATAATTTTAAAAAAGTTATTTACTAGTCCCATTAAGCCAGTTCGGATGAAGCTTGTTTTCAAATCCAGTTTTCCAAAGAGCACAGGGTTTGTGTAAGACCCATTATAAAACTTTCCAAGAACTGGAACTGCAAGAGATAGGGTGAAATTGATGAATATTTTTATATAAACCAAACATGAGATTTACCATTTTACACATAGACAAGATAAGAGAAAAACTTCATTTATTGAAAAGTGCATTAACAATCCAACTAATTTTAAGCTTGCAATTAAAAATATGTAAATTTTCAAATTACACATATCATTTACATTTGTATCTGATGCATGCTTTACTATAATTATGTAGCATGCAACATCTTACAAAGCTTTCTTTAAATTACTATCTAGCCTCTTGTTAACTCGAATCTCAACAAAAAATTATAAATTACTATTTCTAAGGCTAAACTTTTAAAAATACAAATAAAAAGTTATGCTGCCTCTCAGGAATTCTGAATTCCTCAGAGCCCGATAGTTTCTACAAACACAGTCTAATTAGGAAGGACATAAAAGAAAGTATTGGAATGCTAGTTTAACCATCTTCATAAATGGCAGATAACTTCCTCAGTGGTATCTAATAAAATTTAAAAAGCAATATATTTATTATAAATTAGATTAGATAATAATTATATAACTATTAATTTTTAATTACAAATTCAACTCAATAGGAAATTTTATGGATACTGTATAATTTATCAGAGTATAACAAAAATAGTAAAGTACTAAAACTTGCTATGAAAGTTAAAGACTTTTTAGAAAAAAAATTTGATAAATATTGCTGTGGCTAAAAAAAGCATTAGGATTACCAGTATAAAGCCTTCTCTCAAACCAAATTCAAGATCACCCTATACAAAAAAACTTGTTCCAACTTAAATACACGTCGAGAGCAGTAACTAAGAAAATGCTAAATTAAAACTTACCCTTGGTCTGTGATGTTCCATCAGCCTTAAACAAGGAATAAATGTGCAGGACAATTGACCACACAATACAATAAAGAGCAGCGCTCAATGCGAAACCTCTGAACTTGTCATAGCCCCAATTCATGTACAAACCAAAGTAAGAACATAGGCCAAATACAATGACATGCAACACCAAGATGAAAAAACCTAAAAAGAAATGAAAAATAGAGTTAAGGCATAAAAAATGATTAATACATCACAAACATATTTCTATTCGACCAACGAAGTTAGAAAAAAAATTGTGATACAGTGAAACCTCTTCGAACGGCCACCCCTCTTAACGGCCAATTTTTCGTGGCACGGATTTTTGGGCCCATAGACCTAATGTTAAAATAACCCCTAGCAACGGCCACCCAACCCCTCTGAACGGCCGCCGGGTGGGTTTGCCCATCCCATTTAACAAACACATCGGTTCGAGATTTACTTTTTAAACCTAGAAATGAACTTGAAAAAATGGTTTTTCTCCGAGAAGGGTAAAAACTTAAAACAGTCACAAATTGTATCCTTTTTTCAAAAAATGTAAAAAAATTAATAAATAAAGTATTATTTTCTCTTTAGATAAGTCTCAAACTTCATTTTAAATTAGAAATATGTGTCAGGTTTGTTTATATTGTGTATTATAGCAATTATTTTGTAATTGTAACGAAAACCCTTTAGAGCGGCCAATTTTTCTCGGAACGGAGAGGTGGCCGCTCAGAGAGGTTTCACTGTACTAAAAATTCAGTAGACCTAAAATATTTTCACAACAAGATGCAAGTAGGAAATCTCTTTTCTTTTCATTAAGAAAGACAGTATATAATAAATGGGTTTTAATTCTATCTTTAGAAAGTGCTCAACCTCTATCTGGGACTAGCAAAATGTAAAAACTTATCTCAATTAGCATCTCTCTGGCTTAAATATACTCCCAATTTACAGTTAACTTTTAAAAAATTAAAAGATTAAATTGGAATTTCTAATACATAAAATATTATGCGTGATAAAAACACAGTCATAGAGGATTCAAAAACATTACTTGCCAGAGTATGAAGCAGGAGAAATCGTATTTGTTCCAAAATGCTAAGTGCTTAAGTCCATTGTTTTTATAGCTAAAATATGAATACTTAGCGAAAATCTTGACGACATAAAAAAGCCATATACCTTCCACCCTAAACAAGCTAACAGTTTATGGATACCCTAACAAGTAAATATCCCCCACACTAAATGAGCACCATGATCTTCAGCTAAATACAGTACTCAATTCACTTTTTTTTAAAGTAAATCTTCGTAATGATTCACATAAAAATACCTTTTCTTTCAAAATTTGTATGATTAATAGTAATTAATGTGGATAAGATCATAATACAATAGAACCCCGCTAACCCGAAATTCCAGTTAATCCTAACCGATTTTATTTTCGAAAATTATATGCAATTGAAAATATTACCTGAAAAGGTTTAAATATACATACTAAAAACAAAAAAGCACTTTCTCAGCATTCATAATTTTGCTGCGATTCTTTTACCAATCACAAATTGTTGCTTTGCCTATGCCAAATTTAGAAGCTAATTTCGTGGCCAATTCACCTTTGTCTAAACGTGCTAGCACATCTAATTTGTCTTTTAGTGAACATCACTATGTTTCCGTTTATTTGACATAATTGAAATGCTTAAAATATGAATTAAAATTAAATAATAAACTTAACACAATCCACACAAAACAAGTGATTTCCATTTTACAGAAGAGAATGATGTGTAGGAACAGGGATGAGATTGGCAAAAAAGCAAAAAGACTGAAATCATACGCGAGCAAAACATTTGTACCATAATTTATACGTGAAAGATGTTTTAAGAAGTAAAACATCAGAACACGCAACATGATGCAAATATTGCACTATAATAATTAATAACTTAATTATTTATAATTCAGTATGTATAAATAAGAAAAAGAATATTAAATTATTATTAAATCATTCACATTAAAAGTTAACAAACAAGTTTAACACATCATCAGGTGCACCAGAAAATACAAAATTAGACATTAAAACATTTACCACCTGTACATCACTGCGATTCAGCATACACCCAACAGAAGTCTGAGAAGAATTATATTTAATACCCTTTTGATAAAAGTTAGCTCAAAAAATAAATAAAAATAAGGACAAATAATTTCTTTTGCTTCATGCAATTGTGTAAAGTGAATTAGCTTTTTATAAATTATAATAATATATCATATACTGATTTCTGTTTTATTTCTTTTATTTTTATAATTTTTTGCAAAAGTAACAGCACAATGATTTTGCACCTTATAAAGTAAGAGGGGTAAGGAAGATATTGTACAGTTGCAATGACAAATTCAAAAAAAAAAAAAAACAGAATTTTGAGAGAAAAAAGACAAAAAAAGCGGAATTTCTTCAAAATAACAAAAAAAAACAGAAATTCGCAAAAAAGCGGAAGAATCTCATCCCTGCAGGAAGTGGACGATTCATTTCTCTGAAAATTAGGGATTCAAACGGTAGAGATTGCACATGGAGGAAGAAAAAATCTATTCTTTAGCCTCCGCCGTCATGGCTCACTAGTTTCACGGAATAAATCTCTTCTTAAGTTCACCGTAAGATAAGGTCACTTCATACTGGAACACATACATTATTCTAATGAAAAGGGGAAACAATCTCTTTCTATTGCTTTTGCATAAAATAATTCAAGAGATAGTAGTACTGAGTACTTATAACTTACATTTTTTTTAGCACACATCTTTTTCTTTTCTATTTTTATCGGAATTTCGGGAAATCCGAATTTTTTTCTAATCCGAACAGGCAATGGTCCCAATTAGTTCAGATTAGCGGGGTTATACTGTAATTAGCTCTACTATTATGCTTTATATTACATACACTAGAATACAATAGGTTAATATTTCTTCTAGTTACGACTAAAAAAACCTATATTACTGTTAGCAACCTTGTAACATTTTCTTGAATTCCGAGAGGATGCAACATTTCAAAATTTCATACAAAAAATGAATCCTTTAATATTCTAATTTATATAGATACCCAACAAGTCCATAAAGACACTCAAAATTTTAAAATGAAATAATAATGAATTTGGCCCACAGATTTCAAGGATCACCACTGATTAAAACCACGGATTGTTTTCTGGGGGCCCGGCGCCACTTTCATCCAAAAATTGACCCCTTGCGATTCCATGAAATTAAGAAGGGTATTCTAACTGTTAATTGTTTTAATTTATTGTTAATTATGCTAACTGTTCTAACATAAATATCCTAAAATCTAAATGCTGATCACATGCTTGCTAAAACTTTAAGCAAAAAATTATACCCTTTTATTTTTCAGTGATACAGACAATGGGATAAATTTGGTAGATATTTTACATTCTCTGTATAGGTTTGCTGCTGCCCTCTCAAAACATAATATTTAAAATTATCACAAACATTAAAGGTGCACTTTCATATATGGTGAATTGCTGACATGCAAAATATGCACATTTGAACAGGTATTAACTAAATGCAATAAGTGTTCCAAGCTTTCCCAATAAAATAATAAAATAAATAAAACTAATTCAGGAAAAAAAGTTTCATAAGTAAACAAGGTGCCAACTGAAAGGGACTCTGTCACAGTTTGAATTAACTTAATCCTGGGATCTCATTAAAATAACAGACAGATAAAAAGAAATACCTAGATCAAATAGCCACTACAAACCGTTTAAGCAATATTCTATGGGACTCTTGTTTGCTTCAAAAGAGAATCCTGTCACCTTCCTTCCAAGTGGAATCAATGAGAGAATGCAATTCACTGCGTGAAAACCAAAAATACCAGCAAAGGGATATTTTACAGCATTAAATACATCTCGCCACCTTGAGTAGAAGTGGGGAACATCAAGAATTGTGCATTGCTTCTAAAAAAAAGCAATTATTTCTATCAATATAGAATTCTTATAAAACAATGTTTTGATTATTACAATTATTAATTCTTAACCATAATGAGGTTGTGCAGAACAGTGAATTACTTGAACTCTGACAACTTAGCATTAAAAGCTATATACTTAACATTAAAAATAATACGAGTCAAATGAGTTTTGACAAATCTAAACAATGGAACTCCAGTAGGTAATCCTATTACAATTTTTATATATAATTTTTTTTTTAACCTGATCTATAAAAATACAACAAACTTAGTTAAAATTTGTATGAATAATGTAAAAACCAACAATAAAAAATGCTAAAAATAAGAGGGAACAACCACAAAAAGCCCACCAAAAATAAAAAGTAATATTTCAGTAGTAATGAAATAATTTCTTCTCTTTAAAAATTCTCAACTCTTTAATTAAATTAAATATATGACATTATATTTCAAGAATTTACACATGAAGATAATGTTTGTTACAGCAAGAAATTTAAATCCTATTTTTTAACTGCAAAATTTCACATCACTTAAACTATTCATCAGCATCTTAAGTGAAAATAAAGATAAAAAAAAAAAATTAAACAAGTTCTTGATTAATATTTTCTGAGAATGATTGACAGACAAGACAGGAAATTGAAAACTAAATAAAAAGTAGTAGAATAAATTGAGTAAACTGAAATTGTCTCATTTAAATATAAATGAAAGACTAGAGATGCTAATGTGTTCCTACATTTTTAAGCATGTTAAATTTGAAATTTTCAAATTTAAACTAAAGCTAAAAGAATTTCAAAATATAGAATCACAAAATAAGTACATGCCCAGAGTTTAATCATAATATTCAGTTTTCCCTACCTTTAAACAGCCATTCAAAATAAAGCATTTTTTTACATCGGTATTTAAAGAATTATTTAGATGGTTAGAAAAAAAAGTTGTGTGAATGAATTTTTAAAAAATTAATTAGTTTTAACGAAACACATGACTGGGAACTTTAAAAAAAAAAAAATGTTACAGCCTTTACTTACTTTGGTGCAGGCAAACACTAAAAACAAGAGGGATATGGGAATCAGAACAATTCGAAGGGCTGTAATGATGAAGTAGAGAGCCTTTCGACTTTTGGACAATCCAGTCTTGAGGACTACTACTTCTTCTTCTTCCTCCTCCTCTTCTTCCTCATCATCAGAATATTTAGCTTTGTCAACAATCTTAGCATTACGGGTTTCTAAAGCCGGTTTAGAGTCAACAGCATCACGAGATGACTGCAAAAATAACAAGTAATTAATATTCTAACAATTTACATATGATTAGATATCCATAATATAAATATCCTATTATTAAATCATTAACAGTTGTATAAATGATAAATATTGTTTTGGCAAGAAATAAAACTACTGTCAGTAAGATTCAAGTTTAAGTGATTTTACTTTATACAAAATCAAAACTGTTAACAAAAAAATCATCAAAGAATCATATTGCAGGATTTTTTTTTTTTTTTATTATGCTATGCCTTATAAAATCTGTGACTTTTAAAAGGCAATACTAGAATGCTAAAATAACAACCTCTGAGGATCGTAGAGCAGTAAGCCTAGAAGATCTCAGACGATCTGAAGAAGTGGCTGTACTTTCATATTTTTCCATAGACACACTCATTTCTTTTGAGTAGCTATTCAGCATGACAACTGGTGATGATCTTGAAATGCTAGAGATATCCTGCTTGAGCAATCCAAGCTTCTCACGTGTCAAAATAGGTTTGGCAGGACTGTCCGTTTCCTCTTTTGACATACTGTTAGAAGTGGATGAAGATTCACTCTTCTTCTTATCTTCTTTTGTACTGGATTTCTTTTCATTTTTAGTTGCAGGTGCTTTCTTTTCTCTCCTGGCAGGAGAACGAGACCTAGATCGAGTTGTTCGTCCACCAGATCTACTCCTGCTTCTCGATACGGACTTCGTTGTTTTGGGTGAGGACTCCTTACTGGACTGAGGAAGTTTCTAAATAAGTAAAAAATAGAAAGAAATGCTTAAGTTTAATCTTTCTAGCAACAAAATTTTAAATAAATGTACAATAATAACTGTTACCAAACAAAAATGTAGCCAGTTTGCTTTATGAGAGAACAAAATTCTAAACCTTCAATATATTTAATATTCGTTCAGTTTAATATTCCATGACTTGGTGAAATCTAACTGACTACAGATATCACAATAATGAAACTTCACACCCAACATCATATATTTTCAAATGAGGGAACAGCAAAATTGAATTTTATAAAAGTTGAATATTCTGAATACCCATGTTTACTAACAAATTAAATACATTATTTAAATTGCATTTCATTGAATACCATTCAGAGATTTAAGTTTAATAAATTTCAATTTGTGCATGGTCCCTCATCATTAAGCCTCTCTTGGAGTTTACCAAATTTAAATGCAGATATCCTTCTGAATACTAATGATAATGAACTGAAATTTTCATATAAGTTAGCCTATATATCTGGCTTCAAAGTTATGGAAAAAAAATTTCGCTACATTTTGCACATATTTCCCATAATATTCAAATTTTTGAATTCAAATTTTAAGACAATGCTTCTTTTATATATTGTCAAGTATTCTGTAAGTTTCGTACAATTTGAAAGAAAGTGCTGCATGTTATAAGCAAAAAACATGCAGAAAAATTTGGGATTTTTTAAGAAAACCTTTATATCTTCCCCAATATTTGTGCTGTGTTTATGAAAATGTATGCAAATATTATGCACGTCAAAACATAACCACTGGTAAAATTTTTAACTCATAAATCAGCTTTTTGTGAAGAGTTTTGTGAATAGTACTAGTACGAAATAACTTTTGTCTCCATCAATTAGTAGACGGTCCCCTAATTTCCATCAGGACTGAATATTTACTGTAAAATGTGAGTTCCAAAGATAGTATGTCCCATGATTCTCAGAAACTTTTTGAGAACCATAGTATCCATATTAAGTCCAATTTTGTACCATCCTCAAAATTGTGCATTATTTTTGGGCACGAGTGTACTCTTGAATCACAAAGTCCTTCTCAAGTAATTTGACTCAAGATTTCTTTGACAAAAAATAAACTTCATTTCTTTTTATTAAGGCACAAGTATGGAGTTTTTTTTACAAATATGTATATTTTTAAATATATAAATACAGTAAAGCACCGTTTATACATCTTTCAAGGGACTGAAGTAAAACATCATATAAATGAAAAGAAGTATAATCAAAATTTCACTAAACAACTTTGATTATGAATTTAATGCTACTAACCCAAACTCATTCAAGAGTGTTGATTTTAAAGTTTTCTAAGATAGTACTAGTATAATACTACATAGTATGGGAGTCAATAATTAAATTTTAAAATTAAACATAAATGAGAAAAATCATACCTTTATGCTGTATTTTGAGTACTAATTACACATCTTATACTATTTATGTGCATGCAGATAGGCGTTTAATTAAAATAATCTTTAATCGTATTCCGATGTGCTGATTGTCTGTGAATATTAAGTACGGTATTATGATTCGAGTCAAGTTCTTTTAATGGGTTTTCTTTTACTATTTTTTGACAAAAGAAATATGTTCGAAGTTTTTCATTGTCTTTAATAGAAGGTAGAATAACTTCATCATCACTTCAATTACAACCAAGTAATTTGTTTCCCATTAATTTATCAATAATGAATAATTTCACAGAAGTTATCACATTTTTACATTTTACAGCTGTGAATGTAACTGCGGAACAAAACTTATAATCAAAGCTATGTGTCATATAAACAAAGCAATTTACCACTACAATAAATACAAATGATTCAAGACTGTGATGAAACGACATATAAATGGTGCTTTGTTGTATATCCAATTTTAAAAAATTGTTCTGTAAAAGCATGTCAAATTGCCAATATTATTGTATCCAATAAAAAATAACAAATCTGAGTTTTTTCCCAATAGAGAAAAAATAATAAAGAATTATGTTATGGTTCTATATTGTCTTTTCCTTTCTTTTATTAGATGCAAAAATACTAAAGAAACTTCCTTTAAATAAACATTAGTTATAAACAGCTTTTATAATTATTTATAAAACTTTTATTACAACAGTTGGGCTATGTTTCTAATTTTAAAGATTGGCTTTTATTCAGGAGTTTTATTTTTGCCTTTTTCTAAAATAATCTTTTAGACTGTTGTATAATTTCACTAGATATAAGACAGATAAAGCATAGTAGGATAAGCATGAAAATACTTAGAAAAAGTACATTAATTTAGTTTACTCACTAATTAAATAACTCATAATAAAACTTATATTATAATAAAGCTTGTTAATTAAATATATTGTTATGCTGATTTAAGATTGAATTGAAGAAAAGATAGATTTGAATGTACTACATATCATGACTTCTGCTCCCACCCCCTTACCATTCATTTTAGATGCACGAAGAAATGTGTTTACCAATCGCATTTCATTAAAATGAAATCGAAATCAGCAAGATGAAAGATTTTTAAAGGCCAGATACTGTCGTTGTTCAAGGAAAAGTCACTTTCAAAACTAAAGTTTTTAGGTATAATTAATTTAAACTTTATTAATTTTGAGTCATCAGGATAAATAGCAAAAATTATTTTACAGATTTCTAGCTCCAGCAACTATTTTACTGATGTTTAGATAACAGGTTTATATCACAAAATATTTAATTGGAAATTCTCTAAACAATAGTAGTAGTCCATCAAAAGGTTTATTGTGGACTTGAGTGACTTTTGCTCGAACAATGATGATATGATGGTTTGGTTAGCGCTTTAAAGTACAAGAGCCATATTTAGCCATGATGCACTAGTCAGATATGATGGACATAAAACTCTTCTTGAATAAAAATTATCTACAACAAATGTTTTATTTAATCTTAATTAATCATTTAAATTAAAGGGAGAATTTAATGATACTTTTTAGCAGCAAAAATATATTTGAATGCAAAAAAGAATTAAATAAAAAGCATGTATATATAGAAAAACAAATTAGATAACTAATACTCATTATTGAATATTATTACATATACTGTTCTAATTTTAACAGTTAAAAAAATAACTTTTACTTTTTAAGAAAATGAGCAAGAACAAGATAAATAAATAAAAAAAAAATAACATTCATAATAAAAATTATGTAAAATAACAACAGCGACTCTTAAATTTTACCTTAACTTCGGCATACTTCACAGAAGAAACTGATCCATCATCAAATTGAACTCTGTATGTTCTTGTAGTTACATCAATAATTTTTGCGTCGTAATAAACATTACTTCCTGCCCAGCGAGCAGAAACTCTGTCACCTTTTTTAAAGAGCTCTTTCTTGGATCTGGTTGACATAATGATAAATTAAACTAGAAAAAAAAAGCATTATCAATACAGATTTTTGTTTTAAAATCAATTCTATGAAATAACTAATACATCACTTGAAAGTTAAAACCACTACAAAGAAAGCAATTTAGTTGAAGATGATTATACGAAACCCACTTGTTTTTTCTAAAAATTAGTTGATAACTTTCAAACTTTATCAATTATTCATATAAATAGTGAAATTTTTCTTCATCCCAATTGATAAGATTACCGAGAAGCTAACCGATTTGAAGGAAACTAGCAGATTTTGAATAATCCTCTTCAAGAATTCGATTAAAATTTAAAATATCAACCAAACTAAATAAAGTACAAGTGAAAGCAGAATATGGATATTTTAAAATGGTAGTTTGTTTCATAACTAGCTATATCCATTCACACTGTAAAAAGTTCAATTTATCTGAAAGTGAAGTTGTTATAATATTTAAATTTACCAAAATAAGTTTTAGGTAAAAAACATCTCTATAAAAATATAAAAGATTTAAACAAACAAAAAAACCCTCATTTTATTAGTTGTGTTAGAATTTTTAAAATGCATCAAAAAGAATTCATCAGGGACAGGCCATATATAAAGCTGTGCATATCTACAGCACTCTCAACTTTTGCGAGTTTATAAAATTTATCATTAATTTATTTAATTTTACGTGCAATATTTAAATTCATCAACAATCTAACTCAATTTATCATTTAATCTTTAAGGGGAAAAAACCGAGCTCCTTCAGAAAAATATGTGTGCCTCTCTTCATAGAGGGGGAAAATTTCTTGATGAACTGCATTTTCCCTCAATCCCAATTTCCTTTAGATGCAGTAACTATGTACACAGGGGCCATATTATCAAATTGGTAAGTGCCTACCCCCCCCCCCCCCGGAGATCTCGAGGATTTTTTTGAAGTAATTTAATTTTTGTGCTTTCATTTAATTTAGAAGGGCCATTCACTAAAACTCATTCAAATTAAGTATCGTTTAAATTTTAGGAACATTATTTAACAGCATTCCCAAATAATTAGGATTATGGTGCTTTTTAATTACAAGAAAATGTTGCTTTATAATTTAAAAAATGTCCTATTCTATAATTAAATTGTATTTAGAATTTGTTTAAAAACAGTTTTGTACTTTCTTTACTATCTGTTTAAAATTACTTTTAAATTTTAACTAGGATGTAACAAATAGTGATTTGGCCAAATCGATTATTTTTTAGCCGAATAGCAAATTTTTAAAAACATTTCACTTTTGATTGTAAATGAAATATTTTTCAAATTTTAAATGAAAAAAGATTAAATAAAATTTGTTCTTTTATTATTTGTATATTTAAAAAAATGTTAATGTTTTTATGTTATATTTTAAATACCTTAATTCCAATAATAAGGAATGAAAAACCCTCATCATTTTGAGATTTCTTCAAAGAAATAAAAGAGCCATCATTGAAGAACACAATGACAAACACAGAAAAAAATTGAATGGATAAATTAAAATTACTAAAAGTAAATTCCTATTTTAGTAAAGAACTTAAGTAATAAGTAGGATGGAGTGTCTAATTAATTGGTGAGAAAAAATGCAGAAAAATTTCCCAGGTTTGCAAATTTAGCAAGAAAATGTCTTTCAGCACCTGCAAACATTACATAGTGACTGTTTATTTTCTGAATCTGGTAATATATATAACATATGGAACAAACTTCTATAAATGGCATGCAACATTATTAAATACACTTATGTACTATGAAACTTAAGATTGGATAAACATTAGATTTTTTTTTATAATAAATGTACAGGAATGTAATTCTGCAATATTCTTTATTAAATATATTTTATACAAAACTTTTTAAAGACATTTTATCCTGAATTTATTCTGTGGAATATCTGTGTAGCATTCGGACAGACCAAATATTCAGGGAAGGACTGAATAGGTCTAATTACTGAATATTCATTACATCCTTAGTTGTTATTATACTTGTATGAAACCAAACGAAAGTCTTCCTCCTGAAAAATTATTGTTCTTGCAGGCTTTGCAATGATAAATTATAATTAACTTTATTAAATATACCTGTGCACTATGCAACTGACATGCAATTCTGCAATATTCTTTGTTAAGTGTGAATTTAAAAGCACATTTTAAAAAATTATTATCCTGAATATACTCGGCCAAATATCTTGGTATTCGGCCAGCCGAATACTCGTTGCATCTCTAACTTTAACTTCGATTCTTTCTATACACGATGAAACCAACTCCTTGAAAGTGATTAATTCTTTAGTTTGCTAAAATTTGCTGCTAAATCTGCTTATAGAGAGATTAAATTAAAATCAATCAATAAGGTTTTGGAAGTTAGGGAGAGGGAAAGAGAGGGCCCCAAGACTTGCACTGTCTAAGGGCCCCTAGAAAGCTTAATCTGGCCCTGAATGTACAGTATTTTTCTACCACTATTTTCAAATGAATAACGAATTGTAGGAAAGAGCATTTTCAGAGATGTTATAAACATTTTTCTTTTCACAAAACACCTTTTTTCGAGCCCAAAATACGAAAATAAATGGGAAAATTAAAGATAATGACAAATAAAAAGGAAATGATAAATAAAAATCATTTTAAAATAGCTTTTTATTGTATTTAAATTTGAATACAATTTTTTGTAACCAAATCTTTCTTTCTAATTTTTACTAACAAATGTTGAAGTACCTGGGAGGTGCTTTTAAAATTTCAGCAACCAAAATTTTATACCATGCAATCCTATTTGGGGACATGATTTGTATTTATAAAGCCTTGACATGGAAAAAACATGGACAGCTTCAAGAAACAGAACCTCTAAATATATTCCCATTTAAAAATATCACAGCACACTTTTAAACAGATGTAATACAATAAAACTGGACAACTTTTTTTCATCTTGGCATTTTTTGTTATTAAATGGAATCTAAATTCTGCTTAACACCATTAAAAAGAATAAAATATAATATATCCAGAGGCCCACTATGAATCAGGATAGGTTACATGCAAATTCCAATGGTTTCTAAGGATATAAGTGAGACAAATATGTATCCTACACAATGAAGGATTAAAGTTACAGCTTCCCCCCCAAGAACATTGAGCCATCACATTATATAATATTATCCCAAATGTATTCTCCTCAGAAACTTCTAACAAAATCATAACATGACAAACTAAATATAACTTTCTACCCTGTTTTGGATTAATTGAAAATTTAAACAATTTTTTTGGACAAAGAAACTTCACCAACACCCTATTGAAAAAAAAAGCAACAAGGCTAAAATAACCAAATTAAGATAAAATATAAGCCAACAAAAACTATGTATTAGTTAATTATACAGAATTTATGAATTTAAAAAAACACACAAAAAATTAGCATTGTGTAAGAAATAGATTATGATTTCAAAAATGGTTTGATGCATTCTTGATGACAAACATCAGCACTAGAAATCACTTCTAAATTAAGACAATATTTTAAATTAACATAATAAATAATATAAACTTTTTTAATATCATAAATGAAAGCTATTTAACCAACATGAAATTTCTCATTGTCAAATTATCTTAATTTGTGTATATCCAAAAAAAATCATTTATATATTATATACACTTTCTTTCAAATTATAATCACAAATAACTTGTAAAAAAAAAGTACTAAATGCATGCCTTTTTTCCTCAAGACGAATTTAAATATTAAAAAACTCTGAAAAAGCTTATCTTGTTAACTTAAATATACTGCAATTCTGTAAATAAATAATGAATTCATTTTTATTTTCTAGTTTATTTTTCACTTTACAGCACATAAAAAATGTTTCAAAATGGGTTAAATGAGTATTTAACTAAATTTCCGATTATGAGTTCGTTTCATAGATTGAAAGTAAATATCTTGGGAGTCGAAATATGCAAGATTATCTCCGCTATCTATTGCATAATATTCACTTTTTATATGCAAGGTAAAATAAAAACAACTCCTATTAAACATAGGAAGGAACTGGAGATTCCTTAAAATATACATTTTTTAAAATAAAACTGAAGATTATTTTAATTGTCAGGGATTTTACAATAAATAATGAGAAGTTATGGTTGACAACTAAAATTCCCGCGCTTATAGAAACCAGCAGGAGATTTTGTTTTCACACACAAAAATTTATTTCAGGGATAAGTTCTCCAGTATTATCAATCATTTATTCAAAACTGAACACTTCCGAATCCTAAAATATCTGACAATGCCCACAAAATTACTTCAGTTTCGCATTTAGTATTATGAACCTAGTCCGAACCGCCAACAAATCCGCGGACAGTTCAAATGTCGGAATGCTAACTAGAGACCGGTAAATCGAAAAAAACGTCTTTAAACGTGCTGTTATAGTCTCAAAAATTTCAAAAAAATAATTATTTTCAACTTTTTTAACTCGGCGGCTTCACGACGTAAAATACATACAGCAAATACAAAAATTTGCATTGCACCATTTTCGTAAACAAATATCACATAGCATTCACATTACAACATGAGTAAAATCCATACACAAAAATTCATATAAGCTTTGACTCATATACAGGGATGATACATATCATATTATAAAAATTCTAGTGCTATTTAGTAACTCAAAAATTATAAAATTTATGTATATTTACTTACAAATTAACGTCGGGTAAGAGTAACATCAACGAACCTCCAGGACGCTAACAGCGTTCTCGTAAGAGCGTACTGATTGGATGATTTGTAAATATATCGTTGCTGATTGGCTTTTCAGGCAGTAGTGCCATGTAAACGTTTGTTGGAGTTTATTTGTGTCTCAGTGGGGTCTGTTGTAATTTTAGAATTATCTCGTGCTCTCAAGGAAAGGTAAAATGGGGATAGGGATGGCATTAAAATAATTCAACACCAGTTAAAATAGTTCTAACTGGAAGTTAACTATTTTAAAGAGAAAATCGAAAAAAAAAGATGTTATTTTTTAAATTCTGTTCAATTTTCAGACAGGATGTTTCCACATTGCTCAATCAAATTGTTCATAAAATTACATAATTTAGTAAAATCTTTAAAAAAATAAATTTATTGAAAATATTGTTCACGGTACATAGAAAGCCTACAATATGAAGTTAAGTCTTAAAAATAAGTAGAAAATCGTATTTCGAAACTTTAATCTTATAGTATTACAAAAAAAAGTAACAGTCGATTAACTTGATACTTTCAGTTGAATCGATGTCACACTGGAAAAATTGGAGAATACATTCTATCCAACTTTTTTACAATGTTTTTATAAGAATTTCAATGTTTCTTTGAGCAAAAATCTTAATGTTTAATTAAAATAATCTCAGGTTAACGTATATTTATTTCAAATGAGTTATATAATAGTATCATCTGTTGAGCAGAGAAATCCTCATAAGCATAATAAGTTCGGGTTTTGAACAGTTTTAAATGTTGAAGTTTATAACTAAATACAATCATAGAGATTTTTTCAAGATATTTTTGATGATGAATTTTCATTAAGCATGGGCAATATCAAAGAAGTAGAGAAGAGGGATAAACTACCTCTACCCAGTGTTGTTGCTTGTGCATTTCCCTCTAACAAATTGTTTTTCATATTATTGATGTGAAATTTCTAAAATTTCCTGTGTGAATTAACCAGTGTGTATATGGGTGTTGGTGAGACGAATAAATTTTTGATGAAGGGTTCAACGAGAAATTGAAGGCAAATTTAATTGCTTATCATCTCTTATATATCATCATTTAATTATCACGGCATGGCGCAATATTATTGAGATAGAAATTCTTCTGTAATATGATTTTTTTTTTCGAAACGTCAAGTAAGCTGCGGAGATAAATAGCCTCAAAGTTCATGCATTCCGTTTAATTCTCCTTTCACCGCTATGTGCAGTTGCTGTATTCCTCCATAATACAACTTGCAAATTCTATGAAACATTTTAAATATTTCTTAGATGTTTAGAAATGAAATTAAATCGTCGAAGTTGCGAAGCCGGGATCGTAAATTAGATTCACTATTTATCTTAGTAGTTAAATAGTTAAATTAAGCAAGCCGTTGCATTGACAATTTTGGTTGATGCCTTCATTTAAGAATATTAATTCCAAATTTCGAATGTTGAATTCAAGTTAGGTTGAAAAATATCTTCTTATAACAAAATGAGACGGATAAACGTAAAATCGCAACATACATCACTTGGGCCCCTATACGCACCTATAATTTCTTGGCTTACATTCTTTTACAATATATATCCCCGGGATTCATATTTTTAAGCAAGTGATCCAAACAAGCCAACCAAATTTCTGCAATCGAAAATCGACGTCAGGTTCATCAAACATCTCCGGGAGTAGGCATGCCAAACGGGCAAAGGCTTACCATTGACAACCGTTTCACTCCTTGCAAATGGCTGGTGGTACTCCACGACATTCCATATTTTAGCTCATCTTTTTAGGCATATCATTCACGACCGCTCCACACTACACAAGCTCATTCACTGCCAGTCACTCCGATCTTCGACCTCCGTCTTCTTCGATTTCATCGGTGAACCACGCTCTCCAAGTCTCCCCCCCCACACACACACACATGCCTACTCCCGCCGCTTTTATGGCCTAGCAGTCCAAACAGAGGGATGGGGTATTGGGACAGGTTGGATATCCAACCTTCTGCTCCACACTACGCCAATTCTGATCGGTTTTTCACACTGACGATCGGTTTTTTATGTGGAAAGGTCGAACTTGCGTGATGTGGAGTCAGGGGTGTAGTTGAGACGGAACGCACCGGAACACTGTTCCGCCGCTGTTCTTTCTTTTTTTTTTTACGACAAATAAAAAAAAATGCAATTTATGAAAACCTCCTTAAAACAGCGCGATTTTCGTCACCCAGGCTAAAGCGTTCCTGCACTGCTTATTTTGCGACTATGTGGAGCGGTCGAGACTGATCAGCCTAATTGATGTTTGTTGTAAAAGTAGAATTGAGAGGAGTTGAAAAAGATATTTTCTGAAGGATATCATAATGCAGACAATTACTCAAGACAATGCAGTTTGAATCAGATATTAATCACCAAATGCTATTAATTTATTTCGTACATAATTATTCAAAACTAGCCGCCTTCGGTGACCAGCTAGTTTGCCTGTATTAGAACTTATAACTTAAAAATATTCAATAAAAAAAATGCAAAATATGTAGGTTGTTTGAAAGAGTTGTTATTAATGTATTTAAACTTAATAATTTGTAATTAAAGCTATTTATCAGATGAAGTAAATTCCGCTTTAAATTTTTGAACGTAATAGACTGTCATTTTTGGAAAAAAATCTGAAAACTCAAACAAATGACTATTATGAATTATGTAAAATGTCATGGAAAAAAAGGATTTTTCGTTGATTTTTTTTCAGATGAAACAATAAGTTTCAAAATAAAAAATGAAATAGAGATGCATCCTAATAGAAATAGTAAAAAAGATCATCTTCAGATGAATAAATTGGAAGTTCTAAGTTTCCAGTTCATAAATGAAATTTAAAGTTCAGAGAACAGTAAATGAAAGCAGTTATTAGCTGCTAATTCTCAAATATTAATTTGAAATTGTTGCTCCAATTTGAAATGCCCTTTAATTTTAACAAAAATGTTATAAGAATAAAAAAAGTGGATTTTTTGAAATAAAAAATGTAATAATTTGAGACAATATTAGGCAGTCTTTAAAACATTATCAATCATATGCAATCAGAAAATGTTATAAATTTATGTATAAATAACATTTATAACAGCGAAAAGCTATTTCAATTCTTTTTTTATTTGATGTTTTATTATCTGTTTCGCTCTGATTGTGGTATTCTATTTGAATTTGTTGAAGGATTGGTAACGCATGTATAATTTGAAACAGGAAATAAAATTATCCCGCAAAAGAAGTCGCATAGCATTAGGTTTAATATCAGAGGAAAGGTCACTTTTCACTTTTCAAAATGGATTAGAAGTGGTTTTCGCGTAAAATAGGTTTAAAATGTTTGAAAATTGTAAAAATCAGCATTTTTCTTAACCGAATCAATTAAAAAAACATGAAAATTAGGGGAAAAACTTTTCTCGGCAGAGTGAACTTTGAATCTTCTCGCTAAAGCCAACCTGATACAACTAAATGCTTCCAAGTCATCCCGAAAAGGGAAAAAAGGGCAACCTTTCTCCCTTCCTTCCAGGAGAGTATAACTTTCCGCGACCTTGTGCGCTAGGGGTGTTGTCCCTTCAGTGGCCTTCACCGATTTCAGAGCAATTGATAATGCTTAAAAAAATTTTAACATTCGACGAAATAATATACAGAGTTGAAACTAACAACATTAGAAAGGTGAAAATTCGCACTTTAAAATGGTATAAAAATAATACTTGTCCGTTAATTACTTCGGAAGTTATTCACGAAAAAATGGCCGAAAACGGACAAAATTTACTTAATTTTTAAATAATTAAAATTTGAATAAAAAAATGGCTCCGACGTGCAGATCTTCAGCATCCAAAGTGCATCTGTGCCAAATTTGGTACCTCTACGTTCTACGGTCTATTCTGTAGATCGCCAAAAGACACACATACATTCATCTTTATTAGTATTAGAGATTATATTTTTCGCAGAGTTACTCCAAATAGTTAAAAAAAATTTTTTCAAAATATATGATCTTTAATTCTCCTTAACTGAACTATTTTCTTTGCTATCTAATAAGGTGATCCCTTCTGTTTTAGAAAGGGGCTGTAGTTTTCATTCATCTCAGAATACATATAATACTGGAAATGCTTATCGATTCTACCAGTGGCGGTTTTTAACAATATGAGCCCACAAGTGCAAAATTATTTCGAGGCCCCTCAGACTACCGAGTGTCGTACATTCGCCGTCGGATTAGTATTGCGATGTACGTCGAATAGAATTTCCCCCCCAGGATCGCGAGGAGCGAGGCGAGCGCCTCTAGCACCTGTGCGAATAACCGCCACTGGATTCTACATAATTTTTGTGTAAAATTATAAAGCTAACTAGCTGAAAACCCAACGTTGCTCGGGATCCATATTTTTTCATATACCGGCCACCTATTCCCCCCCCCCTTTAAAAATATTATCACCAACTGTCCTCAACAAACGTGAATCTTCTTTGAATACTTTCTTTACCAAAGGAAACCGGTTTCTTTGGAGGCATGATTTTAATTCAATTTTTCCAATTTTTCAAAAAAAATCTAGGTGTTTGAAATTATCTGTAAATTATTACTTGTACACCCACTCTAAGGAAGTGCTTGCTACTCTATAAATTAAATGTAAATGTTCTTCTAAAATAAAAACTAAATATAAATACTCTCTATTAATACTATAAATAAAGTCAAACTGAAACTCAAATATGAAATAGCATTTTTCTACTCTTTTTAAACAACGTTGCCATATCAACGTTAATATTCAAAAATTTGTGAAATTTAAACGAAACATCGCGTGGTAACTAAACTAACATCATTGGATATTTGAGTGCATATTAAAAGCTACGAAATAAAAACGAAAGTTAAGTGCATGCTACGAAATAATAGCGGAAGTAAGAAGTCCACCTTGACCAAGAAAGCAATATTTTCTTAGCTTTAACAGTGGTAAAAACACGTGAATAAAGGATTTGACGAAACAATAAATTAGTTTGAATTTTATTTTATAACAATAAAAGCATTGTTGCAATTTGAGTTTAAAATGAATTTTGAAACGTTAATTACAGTTAGATAAAAAAATTGTACAACAATTAAATTGGTATTATTAAAAAGATAATTTTCTGCTCTTTAAGGTGATGTAAAAATAATTTTCGTACCGTAAGTATTTCAGAAGTTATTCGTGAAAAACGTCTAAAAATAACTTAATTTTCGTTATTTAATTAAATAAATAAAAATGTAGTTCGAATTTTAAAATAATTTTTACGGCGTTAGCTCCCTCTTCTGCTAATTCATCACTGTGCCAAATTTGGTCGTCGTAAGTTCAACGGTGTGGACGTGCACAAAGAACCAAAAAACGAACAATCAAACACATGCTCATACTTTCCTTTTTTATATATTAATGATTAAATTTTAACTTTAAGACTAAAATGGAGATAATTAAATGCACGAGTATTCTCGGGCTTTTAAGTTAAGAGGTTAAACTGATGTCCCATCTACTTTATTTTCAACTAACTAAGAGTGATTTTCTATCAAATTTAAATAGTTAGTTAGAAAAAGGAATCTCATCAGATGAGAATATCAGAGATTTCACCAGAGAAAATAATTTGTAATCGAAAGCTGGTTTTAAAGAAATCCAAAGAACCAGATAAACAGAACTAATAAAAATTACGCAGAGAAATAAATCTTTTAACGAAAGTTATCAATTAATTTTAGCAAGCGACTTACGTGGCACGAATATCAAAACTAACAGTTAAGCTAATGTTAAGAAAAGAAATAATAATAATATTTTTTTAGAAATAAAACCGCATAAGAAAGTACAACCTTTGAATAGTTTAGTTAAACTAACTACCAGTTTCAAAGGTATACGACGCTAGCTTCGGAAGGATCTCGGAATCTTGAACCATGGGCCGGCATCTCCCTCTCCAAATTTCTGCACCACACCAGTGGGAGGGCGTTTTACCCAAGAGGGATTTAAAGGTGCACACCCATCCATAGGCAAACGAGGCAGTGGTGTAGTTGCAAAATAAGCAGTGCCAGGACACTCTAAGCAGTGCCGGAACGCTCTAAGCAGTGCCGGAACGCTCTAAGCAGTGCCGGAACGCTCTAAGCAGTGCCGGAACGCTCTAAGCAGTGCCGGAACCCTCTAACCTGGGTGACAAAAATCGCGCTGTTTTGAAGAGGTTTTCGCAATTTTTAATATTTATTTCTTGTGAGAAAAAAGCAGTGCCGGAACGATGTTCCGGTGAGTACCGGCTCCACTACATCCCAGGCTAAGGGGTAGGGAACGCCTTTGGAAACGCTTTCACTTGGAGGGAGATTCGCAGGGAAAGGCGAACAACACTCGAACAAGATCCCAATTTTAACTGCAAATCCATTTGTGTCAGCAGAAAAAACCGCCAGGATTTATTCTCCCGCGAGCGATTCCCGAACTGTTCGCTGTGATCAAAAAACCCCGTCTACATCAGCAAGCAGCTGTTCGCGAACGTTGTGCTCGCACGTTATTAACGTGGTAACAACGCGGTGTAACGTGTTACAAGCTCCCATATACGGTGTGTGGGGAGAGGGGATCTTCGGTGGAAGCGAACCTCGACAGCCTTTGAGTAAGCAAATTAAAAATGTTATATTTCGTGTCGAAGAATGCATTTATATAACAATTTACGCAATTTTGAATGGTCCTTTCCTTCAGCTGAAAATGAGACATAGAAAGAGAAGTAATGTTGTGCTGCCGGTATTCAGATCACTACATGGGGTCGTGAAGCACAGGCTCAGAGGGGATGGATCGATTTCACATGCTTTATCTTACGGGGAGCATTCATGTAAATAGCCTATGCCTGCGGAGCAGATATAAATAAACCTGTTTGTGGCAACGGGTAATTGTTGCTTCTTGGAAGAATACATGCCTTTCTTTCGGTAATGAGAGGTTTACCCTGTATATGAGGCAAATAAGAAATCTCTCTCAGAGAGAAGTGAAGACGAATGCCGACAAAAGCAAGGGTTAGCATTCATTCTTTCAACACACAGGAGAGTCAACTCAACCTTTTAGTGTTTCGATTCAACCTTTTGAGAATGTAAATTGACTCTCCCGGAGGAAGCAAAGGGTATCACATAGACCAATATAATTGAGTGCATGTATTATCGCCGAGAGGAGAGAGACGAATGGTTTGACGTCAACAGAGGAAAGCGCGGAGTCTCGCCCGAACAGGGGCGTAGTAAGCTTGTTGGGGGCCCCAGGCGCTGAAGTTCTTGGGGGCTTTCTGATAGTATAACGAATATGTACTTGTGAAAATTTCAGCTTGTCAGTTATGATGATTTAAAATAAGATAATTTCGCTAATTTTTAATCACAGTAACTATATTTTTGTTAATAAAAATTGCTTTACAATCACTCTATTATTTTATTTTAATAACCTGATTAATTAGTTTAATTAATCTTTGTCAATAATTAATATGCTTTGTATTCAGTAATTTTAAATTTAAATTCGTGTTCATAAATATTCACATGTCATGTTATCGAAAAAACTTAGGATTCGTTTTATAAAAGTAATTCGCTTTTTCCTTCCAAAATCACTTTAAGTATAACTATCAAATAAATAACTATTGTATTCCACGCAACATTCTCCCACTTATAAATCCCAAAACGATAATTAATTTGATTCTAAATACTGAAATATGATAAAGTAAGAATGACGAAAACAAGAAATGTAATATTTGAATTTTCATACCAGAATAATCGATGCACATTTTCTCTTCTTCGGGATTCTTATCTTGAAGGTTAGGTTAGATTATATTAACGTCCTATTATTGGAGCAACACGAGGGCTATTTAGGGACGGACCTCGTAATTTTGAACCGCGGTCAGAAGACGAGGACGACACCTACACCCCCTCTCCAAACTTTCACGCCACACCAACGGGAGGACGTTTGGCCACTACGTATGATTTAGCGTGCAGCGGGCCCCATACACGGCGGATCTTCAGTGAAATCGGGTTTCGAGCCTGCGACCCTCCGGTCCCAGGGCCGAGACCTTACCACTAGGCCACTGCGGCCTCTTATCTTGAAGGACCACGGGTCTATTATAAATTGTAATTTGATTTACTACGTGAATAAGTTGCACGCTATGAGAACTAATTAGAAAGCTGAACTGCCTCTGCATATCAAATGGGTGAGGCCGCCTGGGCGATTGAATTTCTTGTGAATAATGTATTAAGGTATACGTTATGCGAACTGATTAGATGGTAACCAGGTGTGTAGTGGAGCCGAGAAATAAATACGAAAAAAGTTGAAACGTCCTTAAAACAGCGCGATTTTTGTCACCCAGGTTAGAGCGTTCCGGTCCGGCACTGCTTTTAGATCTCCCGACACTGCTTATTTTGCGAATGCACCACTGATGGTAACCATCTGTTCGTTGTCACTACTCACTGGGATTTAATTCAATCTAGTTTATATTTATTGACTTTATATAAATAAGATTATACTAACATATTTTTCTATTGGAATTGCCTCCCTTTATTAATGACCTTTGTTTAATTACATTTGCATTACATTAATTGCACAATTATTAGGCAAAAATGGAACCTGGATTATTACCTATTATACGCCAAATTCTAATTATAACAAGTCATCTACAATGCTAAAGTAAGAGAAGAACGCAGGGTGATAGATTTTGAACTGCCAGATATAATTGATATTTTCCAGACCATATTTTAATGGAAGTCACTCACGCGACATCATAGAACAGCGCAATCACTGAACTGCACGTTGGATGTGCTGTGATATTACGCCATTTTAGCTTCAGTAAGATGCAAAATGGATTCTAAAATTAAATTGGAGCAATACATTTTGACGTGTATCACGTGAAGAGGAATCGACTCCATTCCCTAAAACAATTGTATTCCAGCTGAATATTTTGTACAAGTAAAAACATTATAAAAATAAGAGTAACAATGTGAGCAATAACTAGCTTCTTCATTTTAAACGAAAAAGTTTCAGCAAACGTTTTTACGGAGATCACGTCTTAAGTTCTGTTCAAACTACAGTGAAACCTCTCTACAGTGGCCATCCTCCGTTCGAAGAAAAATTGGCCGCTCAGAAGATTGGCACTCTAAAGGTTTCATGCTTGGAAGTATAAAATATTTATATAAACAAGCCCCAATTTGTTATTTCTGATAAAGAGAATTTTAAGAATCATTTAAAGGAAAAAATCTTTTTTTAAAAAAATAATTTTTATTTGCTTGGATCTTTCAGCTCTTTTGAATGTAACGTTTTTCAGATTTGGTTTTTTAATTGGAAAAATAAATCTCTAATCGTTTCGTCTGTAGTTTTCGACAAATGGGCAATAATATCATCTACTTTCCCTAAAGTCTGTTGAGCTGAAAGTTTCATTTGATGATCGCGACCCATATCAGCAGCTTCTTTGTCAGAGCCCGAATCAGCGCTTGAAAGGCTGAAATGAACTCTTGAGTGCCAAACCCCGATAGAGGCCGAAGTTCCTTTTTCCCTTCACATTAGGAAGTGAATAATTAATTTCCATCTAATTTTCGGTGTTGTTTTTTGAGTGTATATATTTTCTTATCCTTTCTTTTTTTATAATTAAAGGTCCAAGGTTAGAGAGACAAAAGGAATTGATTTCATTGAAGTTCAACGAACGACCATCCCGGCCACTAAGAGGGGTATGAGTGGTTATTTTAACATTATGTCTATGGGACAAAAATTCTATGCCATACAAAACTGGCTGTTAAGAGGGGTGACTTTTCTGTAGAGGTGGCCGCTTAGACAAGTTTTACTGTAATTTGCTAGAAAAAATGAGAAAGATATAAATTATTACATTATTTAGTTCCTTTCATATTCTTTTAAAAATGCAGCAAATGTTTAAGAACAAAATAAGAGTTCCGAAGGAATATTATAGCAATTCAGAAGCTGACTGAGATACTAAAGGCAAATGAAATTAGGGATGACGGCTCTTGTAAAAATAACCGGTTTATTTAATCTCAGCTCAAAATAACCTGTTTTCGGTGCTTTTTAAATAAAACAATAACGTTTGTAGTCAAAAAAAATTTATTTGCATTTTTACAGGAAATCAACCCAATTGGCCAATATTTATCGTCCAATCTATTCATTCAATCACTTTCAGCAGTGTGTTGATCCGTGAATCCTCTCACAGGAAATAGCCTTCAAAAATATTAATCTTCCGGAAGCTACAGAACTTCCGACCAAAGATAAATATTTTGGGCTGTAAATGACAAACCCGGCGTATGAATTTTAGTTTGCTCCCACAGAACAAAAGGATCACTTTGGATAGCAAAGGATGCTGAAGGTAAATCCTCAGTTCGTTTGGAAACGAATTTTCAAGCCTCACGGGACCACTCTTGGCTAAGGATGGCGGTCATTAGGAAAATAACCGGTTTTCGGTTATTCAGATATTTTTCACCTCCAGTTTAACCTGGTGGCCATAACTGCTCAAAATAACCGGTTTTCGGTTATTCAGATATTTTTCACCTCCTGTTTAACCTGGCGGCCATAACTGCTCAAAATAACCGGTTTTCGGTTTTTCTTATTAAAAAAAAGAAACGCCGTTTGTGGACAAATTTTTTTATTAATATTGTTTTCACAGGAAATCAATCCATTGGTCAATATTTTAGTAATCCGTCAACCAACAGATGCCCCAAGGAAGAAGTTGTTGTTGATTTCCCAAAGATGATGAAATTCAAAGCTTCATAACTTGGGAAATTTTAGTCTAAATCGGACCTATTTTCAAATCCGGTTTTTTTAACCCGGTTATTGGATTTTAAAAAATAACTAGTTATAACGGAGACAAAAAAAATAACCGAAAAACAGGTTAACCGAAACAAAAAAACGGTTTTCGGTTAAAACCGGTACCGGTAGTATGTTTTCCCATTCTTACTCTTGAGGCTGCTGCCCTGCTTGCCTGTGAGGACCTCTTTCCTCCTCGTAAAGCTGAAAGTTTCCCGGTTTCAGCCCAGCAGTGTTTTACTTCTTGGATGAAGTTAGGGGTGGCGCAGAGGGAGGACCAGGGGGGAGAGGGCCTCCCGTCGGGTAAATTTTTGCATCCAAATAAAGATCTGGCGAAAATTTGAAAGGGACGTCATTACACCCCTCCCCCCTTACAGCAGGTCGTGCCTCCCGTCGGGCGGATTCTAACGCTACTCATGGATGAAATCGATAACTAATAAAAAAGACTAATAAATTAGTAACTAACCTAATTTCTTTAATTTATCTCTTTACCAACACTTATTGAATTAAAAAAAAATCCGGTTATTACCGGAATAAAAAATCGTTTAATCAAAGGGGGAAAAAAACGGTTTTCGGTCATAACCGGTAAGATTTTCCCATTCCTAAATAGAATCATATTAAAGATTCATGAATATGGTGAGGAGGGGGGGGGGGAAGAGGGAATCTATATATTTTTTGCTTGCGCAACGGATGTTTTTTTACAGAGTTCCAGTTGATCCTTAGAAACCCCCATCTCCTCATTAAGTAAGTTGAATTTAAATTTTTCGAGTAAAGTTATTTAAAAGAAACTGGAGATTTCAATAATAGAAGATGTTTGCTAGAATGTGGTTGACTATTTGAAACGCATTAGCTACAGTGTTGTAACCAGAGCTTTCAGGGCCAGAATTTCCATACGGCCAACCTAGGCCATGGCCTAGGGCGCAGCCGTGAGGGGAAGCGTACACAGAAGAAGAAACAACCAAATACCTACTAACATTTCAGTATTATCTTGAAAAGGTCAAATAAAATGATGTTCTTGAAATTTACCATTCGTTACATTAAATGCGATACATTTTTTTGTCTTCTGTTCTGGCTGCGTAGTGATAGTATTACTTATGGTTCATTGGGACCGCAGGCCCCACCACTAATAAATCCAACAGAAATGGCTTGAGTGAAGATGGAAAACAAACCTGATTGAAAATGCATGTACCAAAAAATTTATGAGATTCAAAGAATAAATTAAGGATTTAATGGAACAAAATTATTAAAGCAAGAGAGAAGAGGTTTCAACATTAAGGATAAGATATTTAAGGATTTATCATTAGATAAAGAATGACATTTCCCCCCCTTTAATTTAATGAAGGTATTAATATAATAATATTATAAAATAAAACCTTACTCAAAATACTACCTAAACTTAAAATGGACCTTACCGTCTCCTGCCTTTGCACATCTTTGCATTGAAATAGATCTAAAAAGAAACGCCCTCTTCAATGACCCTTCAAGCCTATTCGCGGACAAAAGCGCGGACGAAGAAATTCTAGTAGGTTTTCCAGACGATTCCAAGAAATTCGATGATGTATCCTTGTACTGTTCAGCAACGGATTCCGAGACTACCACTTTTGGACGATTTTACACCGGAAAGGAGTGTCAGGCATTGAGTCAAATGAGCTCATTTCCGGAGTTCTTCACGCTCAGTAAAATGCAAACATTACCCTTCCATCCATCACTTTCCCCCTATTTTGATGAAAATAACTCCGCCCGGCGCATGCGCAAAAGCGCGGAGGGTTTCCGAATCCGTTGCTAAACAATAGGTATAATGTCATGATTTTGATAAGTAGTGTAATTCTGAATTAAAAATTTAATATGGTTCAAAGATTATGAAGATTGTATTGGTTATATGTTTCAAAGATAAACTATTGTATATTAAATTGAAAATTAGATATTAACTTTTTTGAGAGGGGGGAGCAGAATATGCTTTGGCCTAGGGCGTCGAAATGTGTAAATACGGCCCTGTTCTCCTAGTCCAGTCAACGAAGGTTCAAAATGAGAGTGAAAAAAACATTAAATCATATAGTTTTGAAAATTGATACACGTGTTCGTGAGGGGTTTATGGTGAACACACTAAAAGTCCCCGGTCCTGGGGGTGACCTCGCAGCGCCATCTTGGATTTCATCTCCTCCTTAATTAGTTTTTTCTGAATATCGCAAAAACTATTCAGTTTTCACATTACAATTGATTTAACAAATTAAAATTCTAAACAAATGCATACTTTCATTTTTCTTTCAACTTGAATAGTTTCCCAGATAATGGGTCTCAATGGTTGACGCTATCTTGGATTTCCTCCCCCTTTTTTAGTTTTTCTTGGATATCTCGAAAACTATTCAATATCCAAACAAGTGGTCCTGTTATAGATAAAAATCCAGACCTTTAATTTTTTTATTTTCACAAATCCGGAATTGGAGGTAACATATCGGATAGCTATACATACCAAAACATGAAATTTATATGCCATTAACGAACTTTAGTAGATTTTCTAAAATTATATTCTTGATATTCTATTTATCAGTGTTAATTAATTTATTCTAAACATTTAGGTTTTATTCATAACAGGATTTTTCAAATTTTTTTTTATAAATCTCAGAAAGAGAGATTTCATTGCACAATTTTCAAAAATCATTTAAAAAGTAATTACAGTTTCATCGAGAAATTGTAAAGCTACAGATTTTTCCCAAGCATTCTTCAGAACGAATTCAACAGCTTAAAATGCGAGAGCAAAATTAAAAATAAAAAGCTTGATACCGTCTTAAAATAAATGGTTGTTTCTTTTTAACGCAATGCAATAACTATTTATGAGTCGTGATAAAAGTTCATCACTTCAGGACTGTTCATCATAAGATTTAGAAAGTCGTGCCGTACTTTCACACCGCACGTAGTATTTATAACAAAACAAGCAAGAAAAACTGACCGGGGAGGTTTGGTTGACGACCGTCTAAGTCAGGTGCAGGTGCTGATACTTAGACAGGATAGCTATAATTTATACCATAGACAGGCGGTTTTCGCAATAAATCTGCTCGTACTTTTGACGAGTCGATTTTGTAGAAAAATAAGTTTCAAACAATAGAATTTATTTTTAATTCAGTTTTGTATCAATTGTTAATTATTAAAAAAAATCATTACTAAGTTTTGATGAATTAAAAAATGCAGGGGCGAATCTAGGATTTGGGTCTGAGGTCACAAAAATTTTGTATCGTCGTGACGAATCTCAAACTTCATAGCTTATGTAAACCAAAACACTTTAACTTTACAGACTTTACTCACCTGACTATAAGAATAATAAAAAAACACTACAATACTTTCGATAATTTAATAACAAACACGATGAAATAAAAAGCAAAAACATGTTTTTGACCGCGTTAAAGCTGCAAATACAAATGGAATGATTGCAAAAGTGGGAAAATTTTTGATCCTGTCAAAAGCCAGG
The DNA here is from genome assembly GCA_013235015.1 of Araneus ventricosus. Classification (NCBI taxonomy): domain Eukaryota; kingdom Metazoa; phylum Arthropoda; class Arachnida; order Araneae; family Araneidae; genus Araneus; species Araneus ventricosus. The sequence continues at coordinate 224,040 of BGPR01000939.1, forward strand.
AAGAAATGTTGTCACTTTTTTTAAAGGGAGATTAAGAAAAAAGAGCTGTAGTGATTTTTAATAAAATAAAGATTTGAGGTCTTGCTCTGGTGGGGGGGCTGCAGCCCCATAGCCCCCTCCGGATTCGCCACTGATTGTAATTAAGGTATTTAAAATATTACAAATATGCATAAAAGCATTAACATTTTTTTAGATATACAAATAATAAAAAATCAAGTTTATTTAATCATAATTTTTGTCATTCAAAATTTGAAAAATATTTCATTTACAATCAAAAGTGAAATGTTTTTAAAAGTTAGTATTCGGCTGCCGAATATTCGGTATTAGGCATGAAATTTGGTAGAATATTCGGTATTCGGCTATTCGACGAAATCACTATTCGTTTCATCCCTAGTAATTTAATTTTGTGCTTTCATTTGATTTGCAAGGCCACGTACTTGAAAATACTCAAATTAAAATCAAGTATCTTTTAAGTTTCAGAAAATTATGCTTAGGACTTTTTTCAAGTTTTCAAATTCGTTTGCAAATCAGTATCGTCCAATATTTTTTTTTCATTTGGCGGAATGACTCGCACGTCGAAAGGCCTTTTGAACTTTCTGCTTGAGTATTTAGGATGCGTTAAAAAGGGATGTAATTGTTTTTTCTTTTACTATTTTGTTTAAAATTACTTTTAAATTAAAATTTTCTATACGCGACACATCGAAACCAACTCTCTTGAAGTTTACCCTCAACTAAATGTTTTGTCATTTCAGTTTGTTGTAATATTTGTTACTTAAAAACTGTTTATATAAAAATTAAATTAAAATCGATAAAAAATATCTGGTTTGGGAATATCTGGTGGAAGGGGAAAAGGGAGCCCCCGAAACTGGCATTGCCTAAGAGCGCTCACAGGGCTTAATGAATGACCTGAACGAATTATGCTCGTTAAGAGAGGTCCACTGTACTTTGAATATTAGAGGAAATATAAGTATTTGTAGTAAATAATTTTTTAATCGCATGTGCGAAACTTAGTATAATCTTTCTTTTATAATTTGGAAGTCAGATACATAGGGCAGCTTTTATAATAATTCCAGTGGAATACCATTAAGATTTGTGAAGATATCGGCATTGTAGCGAGTAGAATTTCTGTTGGTATCTTAGAGAAACAATATGATGAGGGTTTCCATAAACTGATATTTTTTTAAATTTGAATCTTCTAATAGTTTTATTGAATTTTATAAAGGTTGGATATACTGAATACCATACATACTTATGAATAAAATACATAATTTAAATTGCAGTTCGACGATTACTATTCGAAGATTCAAGTTGAAAAAACAGCAACATGTGGAAAAACCCTCATCTTTTTGTTTCTCTTTGAGACCAACATAAATTCTACGCGCTGCAACACCGATATCTTTTTGAATCTTAATTGTATTGAACTGGAATTCTTATATAAGTTTTCCTATATATTTTGCTTTCAAATTATAAAAGAAAAATCATGCTATATTTCGCACATGCGCAGTAAAAAATTTAGGTTCTACAAATATTCATACCTCCTCGGATATTCACAGTATTTACTTCCAACTTTAATATAACGCTTTGCTAACATATAGTCGAGCATTCTGTAAGTTTCGTATAATTTGGTTAAAAACTCTGCATGTATAAGCAAAAAATATGCCGAAAAATTCTGAATTTTTTAATGAAAATCTTTATATCTTTCCGAATATACATGCTATTTTCACGAAAATGCATGCATGCAATATGCATAGCAAACAATATGAATGGAGAAACAGATAAATTATCAACAGCTTTCTAAGAAACAGGGCGAGCCGAAATCATTATCTTCTTCCTCAATTCCTGGTCGGTCTCTTAATTTCCCTCATGACCGAATCTTCACAGTCAGTGGCGGACTGGGTCTGAAAATAATGGTTGCCCACACATATCTATAATCGTAACATTAATTCATATATATATATATTAAATTATATATATTTAATTTTTTATATTTAATTTAATTTTTTATTATATATTTCCTTTTTCCGCGTTTTTAAAATAAATCCCTTTTAACACCATTTAGTTTTCTACGTTTAAAATAACGAAACTATGTTTAAAGTTATTTGATTTTAAATTCCGTAAGTTAAATATTATATAAGAAACACGGACCTTGGGTACAGGGCTATTTTATTTATTTGCTTTAGAAATTTACTACTTATTATTTTTTGCTTTCTTTATTAGCTTACTATAGAGAAAGAGTTCTTTTTTTCTCTCCCACATTTCCTGGGGGCCCAAATTGTCTTCTGTTTAAGGGGGCCCACTTGCCATCAGGCAAGCTGGCAACCTCGCCAGTCCGCCACTGTTCACAGTAAAATGTGAGTTCCAAGCCTATTCATCACATGGTCGAAGTTTAAATACAGGTCCTCTAGCCTTTTCAGAGAAATTAGAAAAAATGTGCAAATCCGAAAGTGTCCGAATAGTGTAGGTATGGTATGGATCATATAGTGTAGGTATGGTATGGATCATATAGTGTAGGTATGGTATGGATCATATAGTGTAGGTAGGTAGGTACCCTACCTAAGTATGAGTAATAAAGGACGTGCTAGGTGAGGGGTGGCAACCTTTTTGCACTGAAATGCCTCATTAGATTTCGGCAGTTTGGTAAAAGGCCGCATGAGATTGTTCTGTAATCATTATTATATTACACACACATTATTTCAATGCAGATTGTAAATAACTGGTAAGGTCGCATAAGAAACTCAAAATGGCCGTAGGTTCCCCATCCCTGTGATAGGTAATATTTATTTTATCTTTGAATTCCCGTCGAATTTTCAGTGAGAAAAATTTTATTGCAGTAATTTGTTAGAAGAAAGTATATTTTTTCTCGCCGTGCTTAAAATAAACTTTAATGATTTATGGTATATGATTAAACATCTAATACTCGTACACGTATTTTTGTAGCACTGATATGCAGGGAGTTAAATTATTCTCATCGAAAATGAACAATAGTTTGATTTTATTTGAAAAATGATTACCGTTATGAAAAGATCTGAAAAAGACTCAAATTTTTGCAAATGGTTGATTAGTCAGTTTACATTCGATTCGAAGATCTAAGCCTCATCGAGCAAAAAAGGCAAATTTTAGTTCCAAACAAACGCCATAAAATTCGTCAGTATTCAGACAATGCTCCACTGAAATCTTTTTCAAAATATGTCTTTAAAGATACCGCTTCCGGTAGCTTTAATTAACCGGAAATGATATTTAAAATAGCTCGAACTTGCTTCCAATTAAAGAATGAAAACAAATGAACCGGTTTGGGGAACCAACATTTCAAATGAATGACAGCAACTGAGAGTCTTTATCCAGGCTACTTAGAAGACACCTTAAAAAACACTCAAAGAAAGATGGAATATTTTTCAAAATCATGCGTATAATAAGATGAAAATTCCAATTTTTCTTTACGAATTAAAACTTGCTCCAACAAATGTAAAATGAAAAGTTAACAAACATTCATATTTTCTATTGTTATTTAAAATGCAAGGTACAAAGCTATAAGCCACAGAGAAGAATTCTTCTTCTCTGTGCTATAAGCTTTCGCTCATCTGAGGCGGTTGAAAAAAAAAAAAAATTGAAAACCATATTTTAAATTTTTGGGAAATCGGTTGCATTCCATCTCATGCACGACTGATAGAAATTTTAAAAAATAAATAGCATCATAATAAAATTATCAAAACAAATATATCCTCAGGACCTGTTAAGTGAGATCAAGTTACTTCTAGAAGTATAAATATCTTCATAAATAAATAATGCGGTATTGTTTATTCAAAATATACTTTATAAAAATATAAGTTTTATCAAATTTCTTAAAAGTAATACAAAAGCACAATACTAAAACCGCTAAATGCAGTATTTTAATTTCAATTAATTCAACATGTGTTTTATGAGAGTAAAATTCTAACAGCAAACGATTTTATTCTGCGCATAAATCTGATTGTTAGTCTGGCTTGAATTCTAATCAATGACATGAATTCATGCATCTTTGACATTAAGCCATCGTTTTTCTCGTTTATAAACCATTTAAATCATTATTTAACCATTTAAATTATTTTTTTTCGTGTTCGGAATAAAAATCCAAACCGAACAGCAGTTTCCTTTTTAAATTTTGAACGAATATTCTAAAATCATCGAGTTGAAATTGAGATAACGTTTGAAATTGCTCCATTATACTAAAAAAAAAAAAAAAAAAATCTTTAAACTGATTACAAAGTTCCATCATAATAAGAAATTAATTTAAAAAGATTTTCAAAATTTATTTTGTAATGAATTTTAGGTTAAGCTGCTCTCATAACTCAGTTTCCGTTAGTTCCAAGGGGAAAAAAAAAAAAAAAAAAACTACTGAGAATTTTTTACAAAGTAAATGTTAAAAAAACAAACAAACAAAAAAAACCGCTAAAGAGTTGAATTGTTTCTCTCAATTTAGAACCCAGACAGATAGTTGTATTTTGTGTAAATTTAATCATGATAGAATATTCTTAACTAATTTTAAAAAAAATCAAAAGTTTGTTTATGATATAATTCTAGTAATTACCCAGAATGTTACAGAAAAGGAAAAAGTTCTTTTCTTCGTTGCCTTTTGGAGAACAAAATATTTTCTGTTACTTGAAAAAAAAGAAAATACATGCTATCCAACTATTTAATTCACGATTTCTTTTAGCAGGAAAATTCATTAAAAGCATTATTTCTCTTTCGAAAAGTACTTGTATCCTTCATTAAAATCATAAAAGTAATAAAAGATAATGCTAGCAATGAAGTTGAAATATCAGATAGCCAGTTTTTTTCCTTCTCTTGAATCAATAGCAATATAACCATTTTCAATCTTTTAAAGTTAAGATAAAGGTCAGAAGTGAGTTTATTTCATTTCATTTTTGAATTTAAATGAAAACTGAGAGAAAAAAGAAGTGTACTGTAAACTAACATTTCTACAATTTATTAACAACTCACAGGAAAAAAAAAAAAACTTTACAAAAAAATTTCATGAAAATGACAACTCCACAATACTTCTCCCAATCTGAAAATAACAGACTTTTAGTGACAATGCCATTTATCTTACTTAGGCAAAAAAATATTAATAAACAAAGCAAAATAAAAAACGTTGCCCCAACCACATTTTTGTGTCGCAATGTCAAGGTTTCGTATTACGGCTACTTGTTACCGCTGAACATTTGTCTCAAGTAACCCGAATTGCAATTAAAGAGAAAGGGACTCGAAGGGGTCACTCTCCTCAACCTCAAGGTCGACGATCTCCAGAAGCATCATCGCGTGCGTCTGCGCATGACAAAAACGAATAATAATGCAGCTTAATGAAGTCTTTCACCCGCGGAACGCTTCACTTGTTACGCGTCTAGAGCTGTTTTTCTACGAAAGGAGGGTCCAGGGTACTTATGTTTCGTGAAAATCCATATTTTCACGAGTAAATAGCATAGTTTTCTCTTAAACTGAACAACATATGTATGTTTCTGAACCTGCTTCCTTTAAAAGTTCAGAAACATCCATTTGTTGTTCAATTCTGAATATAAAATTTATACAATCTGAGAAGACAGTCTATCATTATTATGCATCCTTTGGCGGCAAATTTAATCAATCAAACAATTAAATGTCATTTGACTTTGCTTTGTTTAAAAGTTGTTCTTAAATTCATTTCCTTACAGGATGTTTTACTGCAAGAGAAAATAGATGTTTTATAGTATTATGTTATTTTTTTAAAGGGAATTTTTCTTTCATACACTTTACAGCGTTCGTTATTCAAAGTAAAATATTAAGGAATGACTTCCAACTCTTACGGAATTAACTATTAAAAATTTCCGTTGGCAATTCAGTAGTACTATGCAGGTTTTAGGCGAAAGTTTCGGATCAATCTCAAAAATTTGAAGGGTGGAATAAAAATGTTTTAACGTAATTTTAAAAATACTCTACTTGATGAACAATTAGGCTTTATTTTGTTAAAAAAATTAATTCTTAAAATAGTTATACTTTTTAGTGGAAATCATTGCACATCAAGAAGAGAAAAAGCGCTGGGGGGAGGAGGATTTTATTAATCTGCGAGAGATGCTAATTTTCCGGAAAAGTAATGTCATTTAAACATTTTTAAAACTATGAAACAAAGGAAAACGCATCCGAGTTTTCACCAGCAAATACTTCATAACATTGGCATAGTGAGGGGCATGGAGTTGGCACAGTTTGTGAAATTGTCTACCGGGTACAGGGGAGACAAAAGATTAATTAATTTATTTCACATTTTATAGGTAAGTATCAGGAATGGGGGGGTAATTCCACGTATATTATTATCATGCAGCGTTGGTTTTCGACTACAAATTTAATGAATCAAACAATTAAATGTCATTTGAAATTGCTCACTGCATTACAAAAACAAAATAAGAGTAAAATGTAAAATTACATCACTTGATGACAGAAAAACGTACTTGACAGTGGCCTGTTCAAGAAAGGTAAAATGAAAAAATGTATATTTATATCTAATTATGCAAGTATTAAATACCATTACACGAAAAATGGTATTTCATGCTCACTTGATAGTTACTAACAGATATACAGGAAGTCCGAGAATTGTAGGATACATTTCAAAAATTAATAATAATAATGAAAAAAAAAACTAATAATGTTACACCTAACATTTTATTTTTCAGATAGGAAACGTGCCATTACAGTGGTCTAGGTGGCTGTAAATTATTGAAAATATACCATTTTTGAGAGCCATTATCTGCGAAAATATTAAAGCTAGAAGAGAAATAAAAGCATGTATTAGTAGGGAATTTTACGCTCTTTAATTCAGTTTATATCCGAGAAAAACTAAAAAAGGAAACCAGAAAACACGCATCGGCTTCTGCCGATCGGTAGCCATTACATACGGAATTCCCTCGCTGTAGCAAATTTAAAACGCCATATTACCTATATGAAAAAAAAAAACTTTATTTGCTCTCTCATTTAATAAAAACAACCGTAGTTGTAACATTATTAGGTTTTTTAAAAAATTAATTTTTGAAATGTGTCCCACAATTCTTGGATACCCTGCATACATAAATATACATTTTTTTCATTTTACATTTCTTTGTAACTAAAATAAAGTTCTATTAGGAAGCCTAATAAGAACTTTTGAATACTTTAATTTTAAATGAGAATGGAAACACCCTTATGCATTGAAAGTTTTGTCTTCCGCCTTTTTAGATTTTAATTTAATTTCTTTATAAGCAGTTTTTAAGTAACAGATATAATGAAAGGCTGAACTAACAAAACATTTAATTTCGAGGCACCAACAAGATTGTTAGTATAACTCGTATATACAAAATGTTTAATTTAAAAGTAATTTTAAACAAAATGAAAAAAATTACAAAACTTTTTAACACAATTTACTCAATCAACTAATCAATAAAATACTCTAAAACAAAGTTTGCCAGTGCTGTTAACTTGCGAGTTAGTCAGCCAACTGCAAAAATAATTGGATCATACTGATTTATAAGTGAATTTGAAAACATGAAAAAAAAATCCTAATGATACTCTGAAATTTAAACGGTATTTTATTTTAATTTGAATAAATTCGAGTACATGACATTTATATAACAAATGAAAGCCCAAAATTAGATTATCCTGAAAATATTGTAAAAATGATCAGAGGCGGCCTGAGTTAACTTTACCAACCGGGTAAGTCAGCAATATGGCTCCCCCATTACCAACATATTTTTAAAATTCTATAATGTCTGTATTCTAAATATCAAACAAACTTTTATTTAAAAATATGCATGTTTTACCTGCAAGTATGACTGAATAATATTATTGTATGAATTTTAAAACTTCAGATATATTTAAAATTATATAGTGGTTTTATTGAAACTAAAATAATATACACAAAAAATTTATTTTTAAAATGTATGGCTATATTTCTCAAGTCTATCAAATCTTTTTTTCTTCACACTCCCGCTTTGGCGACTTTCCAGAATTTGCAGCCATGGGCAGTTGCCAGGTTTGCATGGGCCTCGAGCCGCATCTGAAAATGATCTCGAGGCCCCTAAGCAGTTGACTATTTGATAATCTGGTCCTATGAAGAGAAGCAAATATCTTGTGTCAAAAGATATTGCAAAAATTAACTTTTAAATTATGGTAGATGAAATCTCCCTGTAACAGGGATTCTGAATGAAAAATAGAGAAATTGATGTCTTTTCAAGTCACTGAAAGAGGATTTGTTATCCCAAGCATTTGATTCAGTCTTTGAGTGAAGTGATTTTTCTTTTCTCACCAATTGTGTAAGAAATTTAACTCTCATACATATATGGTGGTGTGAAACTGTCTACCAAGCAATTAGAGCTTCTCTAAGATTTGTTTTACATGGTGCATTAAATTGTGATATTTATTCCATACATTAATACCAGCTCATATACAAGAGAAAAACAGTTGGTATAGCATTTGTACAACCCTCTAAGGAAAAGGTTAAATTTGCTAGTGGAAAGAAATTTCTAGAGGAAAGTATTTGCATTGCACTCATTAATAAATAAATAAAAAAACCCATCCAAATAAAAAAAATTATTAAAATCAAAAATTAATGAAATTACTTTAAATTTCAGATTTTACTGAAATTATCAAATCGCTGCCACTAATAAACGTATAACAATTTTATTTTTATTGGAAAGGCTGTTTAGTTGCATTCCTCATAAAAATGGAACGATGAATGAAAGTTTGGCAGGAAATCGAAGAGTATAGCCTTTTCAGTGGATATTTCTTATTACAAGAAGTTTATGACATTCCAAGAACATCATACAATTTTCTACATTTTACATTGATACTAAAATTTTTCTAAATTTTCTTTCCCAGTCATTTGAAATGAAAAGGAACTCCTTTATACTCATGAACATTTATTGAAGATTTGCTCCTAAAAGACAAATGAAATGGAATTTTCTATAATAGTCACTATTTGCTGAACTCTACACTATACGTCACTTATATTTCTCCCTTTTGAAACTTAACCATAGATAATTTAGTAATAAATTAAAACATCAATTAGTCGTGGATGATTGATTAATAAAATAATTCATTCAATTTTTTACTTTTTCTTTTAATCAAGGAATTTAAACTGAACGAATATTTTAAGCGATTCTAATTACAAATTTGACATTCTACTACATTCCTTATACTTATATCACTAATATAGATTTACACACCTGCGATTGACAAAAAAAAAAAAAAAAAAAAAAAACATGCAGTGACAGGTTAAATCATTTCCCTAAGAAATCAGTGTTAAACAAAATATTATTTATACGACAAATAATGTTGGCAAAAATAAAAAAAAAAAACACATTTTCACACTTTCCAATAATCATACTTTATTTTTCATTTCAATACTCTTTGATTTTACATCAAAGTGAAAAAAAAAATTAAAACTTAAAACTATACACACACAATGAACTTTTTTTTTTCGCACTATAAATAGGAGCTTTCAGAAAGACAGGACACACTTTGCCTCATTGTGATCCGATCCCCGCCTTGAGCATGAACTGAGGCTAGATCCATTTGCATAGTGAATGATATGATTTTGCATAATCAAATACAAAGCGCACACTTACAGACTACAATGTAGTCACTACACTAAAAACACAATTAAAAATTAATCTCATCATTTTTTCAGACAAAAGGATCCTGTAGTAAAATCCATTTTGTAAAACAAATTAAATTATTAGAATTTCAACAATCATAATATCACATTGACTAGATATCATTTATATAAAAATACAAAATTAACAAAAAATACTGCTAAAAAGCAAAGAAACACAATAGAAAATAAATGAGCAAACATATTATTTGGAACATACTTTTGATGCATTTATTAATAATCACAACTTTTTTAAGCAAGCTTAGCTTTTATCGCTTTCCAAATCTCAATAACTTTGAATTTCCACAAGTACTAAAGAGATGTATTTAACTGAATGATTATGCTTTCTAAAAGGTTACGATACAATTCTGTATTTTTATAGGAGAGTGTCAGTTCTGTTAGACACTAATCATTCATTTTACTGAAAATGAAGAAAATGTTCTTCACTCCAAATGTGCACATTATTTTTTGATAACTATTGCCTTAGCTTTAGAACAATTAATATTAAATAACAGAATTCAAAATTTTACTATCATTAAGACATTAAATAGTTCAACAAGTTAATGATTTTTTAAAACGAAGAGCTACAGTTTGTAAATTTCCAACACAAGAAGACAAACAGTGCAGATAAACATATACGAGGCAGACAATTTTCAATAATATTAGTCAGTTGTGTGTATCTATGCACAAGTTCGTGGCTAAAATATTCTATTTAAATGAATGTGATCATGATTTCTAATAATAAAACAGAGTTTTTTCCAATCATATTTCAGGCTTGAGTAAATATTCGTGTTTTTAAGTTTCACTGCCAGAAACAATTAAAGGAGCAATGGTATATTATCTATTTGACAAAAGATGTGTTTTTTCAACAGAAGACAAAAATTATATAATATATTACAAAAAAATTAATTATACAGAAGAACAAAATTAAAAAAAAAAACACCTTCCAAACAGAAAAACTATAATGCATTTTACTGAAAATATACATGGCTCAAAAGTAGCACATATTTAGAATTTATTAACGTTATGTTCTGTTTAAAACAGTACTTTTTCATATTTTTATCAATCAATATATTGACTTTTGGTATAAGATCGATTTAATTCCATTTTATTAAGTATATGGATAAGTTTTAGAAAACCATTTTTCAAAGATAGTGTAATGCATGAAATAACAAAATGGTTTAAAATAAATGCGAAAATAAATTTCTAAAAGATAAAATTTTTTTAAGTAATATGCTATAAATAAAAGTAGAGCACATATATATACAAAAAGTTGCTTTTTTATGAATAAAACCACAAGTTATAAGAAAATGTATAAACATATAGAGATAATTTTCTAAAAAAGTTTTGCCTATACTGTGAGAATTTTATATACAGATATTATAGATTAAAAGCTTATATGACAGATATTTTCATAAAATTTTACATTTTCACTTCTTTTGATACTTTAGAACAGTGCATACAAGATATCTATTTAATGGCTAAAAGTAGTTGAATGAATACAATCGAAATTTATTTTACACTACAATGATGCAATAAGCTAAAACCACTGTACACAGAATGATGCTTGTATGTATAGACATTATCAACAGATACATTGTTTCATTTTTTCCTTTTTACCAGAAATTTACAATACCAAATACATTTAAATACATCTTCTGTCCTTTTAAGAACAACATCAGTAAATTTATAGACATTTTTTTTTTAAATCAATGTAATAATAAAAACAATTGAATAAAACTGAGAATTATTATTTAATAAACAAACAGAAATCAAAAAACACCAATAAAAAAAATCCCTTCTGAATAGAAATTTGTCAAAAGAAAAACACAAAAATTTTCCTTTTAGAATTTTTAAGTGATTAAACAAATTCCACAATCATGATAATGAAGTTAATTTTTCAGCTTAAAAATATTAAAAGGAGAAAGCAAAAACATCTATAAATACTTGCTTTAAAAAAATGACCAAATATTTGTTTCTGAATTAATAATTTTGAGTTTGCCTCTTCAACACAACAAAACCTTGATAACAAGATACTTGGACCATTTTTTCTATTCTATTACAATTTGTTTCCCCCAGATTATTCCTTTTCAGTATACTATACTCATTACCACTCAATAATCTGATATAGAGAAAATTTGCACAGGCAAAACCTAGTTCAATGAATCATTTATTTTTTCTGCTTTTGGACAAATGTATATGCTGTTAACATAGTTGGAAAAACTATACAGTTAGCTAAATTTGTCCACAAGTGCACATGCTCCAGCATTGACACGAATATGGAGTAAATGACATTAATTAGCAAATGTGCCATCATTCAGTATATGTGTCCCACACATTTTGTAAATGCTTGGCTTAAATTGATATTTTTGACATTATTTTAATGATTGGATATTACAATGTCTTATGCAATGCAATGCCATGCCATAGAGAAAGAGCATACAAACAATCTCATACAACAAAATATTTCTCAAAGAATATAACTGTATTACAACTAAATGAATAGTAGAGCATAGGGTTTTTAGTTACTTATGCATTTGATTCATTTATTGTTATTATTATTAAAATTATTTATTATTTTTCTTTGCCGCACTTGATATTTCGAGTACACATCGCAAGAATATATTTAACAGAAAAGCATTAACTTAGTATATTCTAAATCAGAAAACTCATTGTTACTCAACTCTAATAAATCCATATCAAGTCATCAAGGTAGTATTGTTGCCATTTAAATTCCTATTGATTGAAATTGAAAAGATAAAACAAATATTTATCAATGAAACACATAAGGAAATATGGCTGGGTGTAGGAATTAAAAACCAAGCTCATCTGTAGAGAATGTTGTATAAAAAATGCCAATAATATAAAATGCATAAAAATTGAAAAATGCATATAAACCAGCTAAATGCAAATTTATGAGTATTAAAGTATGGAAATAATAATTATACTAACTTTTGCCTTATATGAAATAATATTTATGCATTGTATTACTAAGAAGTAAACTAAAAAAAAATTATTATATACATAGTTAAGCATTTTAAAAACATACACTAGGAAAGTCAATATATAGTATAAAATAAATTCAAAATAATCTCACTAAAAGATGAAGGTAAAAGTTTATATTGATAATTACATTAGTCAAAAACTAAAATAAATTTACATATCTAAGTATTACAAATTTTAAATAAAACCATTTAAATTTCAGTATAACAAGCAATTCCAAAAATTCAGTTCTGTTTAGAGAGAAACTTCAAAATTTCCAAGCAGATAAGGCTACTTTCACGAAAGCTCAGAGTTTGAAATATTATTTCATACAGTAAAAATGAAAAAAGATTCATTATTCCCCAGTACATCAAAAGATAATAAAGCTTTACAACTGCAGCCAGAGAAACCTAGATACTTCTTCTTTACATTCAATTAATTATGCTCCTCCAATCTATCAACATTCAAATATAGCTTACTAAAATGCAGCGAGTGACATTTGAAACAATTTGGGAATGCAGCAAAATAGCAGACGATATATGATTTTTGAATCACACAGGAAAGCAAGTAATAATTGCATCACATTTATCGACTTAACTAAGTTCTATAACTTTAGTTCCTTTCCAAGTACTCTGGGCTTAAACAGCTACTAAAAATTAGCAGTCCTAAATTTTTTTCTTTGGTATGAGATAAAAATGATATGTTTAAATGTTAAAAAAAAGGTTTCAATAACCATTTGCAATTGAAGAATTCTTTCAGCTTTATAAATAATTGCTGGGCAATTTATATAGAAAAAAGTTGGCAAAAGTTATCACCGAAAGAAATAATTTGGTTCTCGTTTATTGATGAAGTATCTTCCAACAGCAAAAATCGTCATAAAATAAAAGCTATTTCATTATAAAGGGGAAAAGAAAATTTTATCTCTGATGAAATAAATAAATAAAAATATTAACTAATTAGAATAAATTATAATAAAAAAATTAACACATGTATGTCCAAGAATAAGATTACTTATTTTCTGTCAAAAATTGGTCATAAAAGTTACAATAGTAAACAAATGCACTTTATAAGAATTTCAATGTATATCAGACTGACCTGCAATACACAATTTACAGTGCCTTAAAAATTACAGCATTCTTTGTTCAACAAGAGAAACACCAATATTTATGTATGATATCAAAAGGCAAGACTTCAATAACGATGATTTTACATTACCATGAAAACATATTAAAAACACTACACTTACATTCATATTATAAAAAGCTCAAGTTAACACACATAAATTTTGTTAATAGAGTAAGTAGGAGTATTAGTAACATACACATTAAAAAAAAATCACCGTGTATTTCAGCGCCATACAACTTTTAAGAGTCAGAACTGGTACTTTTAATTATCAAAACTGTCAAGATATAAACACTCAATTATCTTTACTTTAAATCAGCTACGCAAATGCAATTATTGCATGGAAGAGCATCACATAGCATGTGCCAAAAAAGGCACTGATTAATAAAAGAAAAGAATTTTGTCAACTGATATGGTTATGAAAATTTATCTTCATACTAAGTCAAACATAAAATGCTTAGTTGTCACAGTCAATACATGCACCTTTAGTAATAACACTGAATGCCCAGTTTTGTTTAAATAAAATTTTCTATTTAGTTTTCTTAATCTAAGAAATAGAAACAAATATATACAACATGAAAACCAACCAATCATATAAGATACAAACATGGATATAGAAGAAGAATAATTTTTAATCGTACTAAATGAAAATTATTAAAATTCAATCACATTTCTACGTTACAGAGCATGCCTGAACCAGCAATTTTGATAAATTTCATTTACCACTAATTGGGAGTGTAGCTGGCATAACACTCATGAAATAACATCTAAATAACTAATTCACCTATACAAGCATTTTAGGAAACATTTTCGATTTTCTAAAATCTAATAACAGTAGAAGGGGAGAAATTTCGAAAAAGGACATAAACTAACTGATCTAAATAGCTCTTTTAGAATTCAGCACCATAAAACTGTTTGTACCAGTGACATTAAAATTCTTCCATTGCTACAAAAATATAGGTTTTAGCTACATAAGACTGTTTCCAATAGGAAGAAAAGTAATTTTACCTACCGATACTCACAGAGCTAGAAAAGTGCAATACTGCTCTACAAATACACTTTTCCCAGAAGTTTAAAAATAATTTTAAAAAAAATATTTAATAAATAAATAAATCAGAATCTATTCTTTTATGATGACTTATCTAAAACTTATTACTTGAATAATATTCAGATACCTTTTTCGTGAAGTTTTCATTTGACTTGGCATAAAGAAAAAATTTTCAAACATATCAGCATTTAAAAATTTTGTTTAAAAAGAACAAAACAATTTTTTTTTCTGATTCTGCATTCTATAGAAAAAGTACAAATGCGAACCTTTGAAATAGTTCCCAGAAGGCAAAAGTAGTCTTGCACACTTATGTACAGTACGAAACCCAGTATGAAAGGCAAACTCACACATAAAGACCAGTTCTTCAGAGTAACTTCTTGAGTAAAAAAAAAAGGCTGTTTCTTCTTCTTTTTTTTCTTTTCCAAACTCAGAAATGGAAATGTATTATCTTCTATTCAACTCCATTCTTATGGCTGCAATGAAGGAAAAGCAGATTACATTTATACTTAAAATACAAAACATTCAAAGTCCATGATCATATTACAAAGGCAATTTTTAAATACATATTACATAGCAGGCAATCATAAAGCAAAATTTCATTTCCAGACATACTCAATATCAAAAGTTTCCTGTAGAAACCTGTATAAATATATATTTAAGCTTGCATTGTTTGACAGGAATCTTACTGAAGACAGCATTAACCCCTAGACTACCTAATCTTATTTACACATGTCTATACACAGCAGAGGAAAACAGGCACTAATAAGAAAATTAAGATTTTAAAGTCTACAGTTGTTGTCCCACAGATTACAGAACTTTTGCTGTTCTGAGAAGAGAAATAACTGTAATCCACAATAAATGCTTTAAGTTAATATTGCTAAGTGCACAATGTCTATGTTAACAAAATTTATCATATAAAATAAAATGATAAATTTACCTTTTATATGAACTATTTGTATACTTTAATGAAAATAAAATATTTTGCACACAATTGGTTGTCTTGTTCTGCCTCTAGAATACTAGTGAGACAAGTGGGCCACATATTTCCTACATCCTAAAAATTACATCCCATCTTCATATAAAATATTATAATGCATGACTAAACTCCATAAAAACATGACCTATCCAAGGTGTACACAACGAAGATAAAATTGAAGGAAGAAAAATACTTTAAGGGTTATTTATTGGGACATAGAAATGATAACAAAAATAACCCATAATGAAGACTTGTACAAGTTGTGTAGTGAGAAATTGCTGCAAAAATTAACCACTTTTAAAGCACCTTAGCCAAAAAAATTAAGCATCTTTATACAAGCATGCATACGTAGAACCACATATTCTCTAAGCATAGGACATTTTCTGTTTTATAATGCTGCATAGTTTTTATTGAAAATTTTTTTTAAATGTATATTTTTTAATTTTAAACATGCAATTTTTAATTTTAATATTTATTTTTGTATTTGGAAAAGGCCTTCAATCTTAATATAAATAAAAGTCATTGTGGGTATGTGGGTGGGTATGTATGTGGCTATGTTCCACATCTCCTCCTAAACCAATGGACGGTTTTCAACCAAATTTTGTACACTTATTATTTAAGAGAAGGGGAAGACACTTATGAACTTTTCCAAGTCCCAAAGTTAATTAAACAGTCAGTTAATTAGAAAATAACCGAAATCGTTTTTCCGCCGTAACTTCGGAGCAAACTGTCCGACAAAAAATATTTTTATACCATCTTAAAGTTCAAATTTTTACCTTTTCAATGATACTAATTTTATTTCTCTGACATTTTCCCTTCGATTGTTATTAATTTTTAAAAGTTCCAAAACTTTAAAATGCGTGCAGACGATTTTGAAATAACGAATATTTATAGCTACTCCGTTGCTAGGCAACGGTTAGACTTTGAACTAATTCACCTTTATTTCCAGCTTGGCGCTTGATACAGTTGCCAAATAGATTTGGCGATTGCTTAAATCGGAAGGTTACCGGAAAACGGTCTATGAATCCAAAATAAACAAACCAGGATCGTCCATTGACGTATATGATATGGTTGTCAGAGTTTTTATAATAGGAAGGTATATTTTGTCTTATGTATTCTTTTAAACAGTAGAAGCAGATGACATATAGCATGGTGGATGATATATTCCAAAGAGCAGATGATACCATTGAGTACAATGATGTAATTTACAGTAACAGAGAATTAAATTAGTCGTCCAATTATGTATTATCAACCGTCAGAACTTTTGACTTCCCCTTTCTATATATAACGAAACATTTACATTCGTAAATTTAAAAAAAGTAGCAATTCAAATTCTTCACGCACGGTAACAGCTAGTTGTAAAATAAAGGATGCCTTTTTGATTTAACCAAAAAATAAAAATGATAATGCAAACTGTCAATTCCAAAAATTAAAACTTTTATAAGATTAATAATAAAAATCTCTGACCTTTTGCAACTTTTCTTAAAATTAACAAATTACCAGTTAATTTGGATTACCAATTAATTTGCCCCTTTGGGATAACCATTCCAGTACTTCAATATATGGCGGTGGAAAAAAAAAAAAAGTCATCAATAATCCAGTCAACAAAGGGTTTGAAAAAAATATTAAATCAAATAGTTTTGAAAATTGGTAAACATGTTTGTGAGGGACTCCTGATGAACATACTAAAAAACTCCAGTCCTAGGAGCTCGTGCCACCATCTTGGATTTCACCCCCCCTTTTTAGTTTTTTTCTTGAATATCTCAAAAACTATTCAGTTTTCAAATTACAATTGATTTAACAAATTAAAGAGCGTAAAATTACCTACAAATACATGACATTATGTTTCTTCTGTCTTTAATAGTTTCCAAGGTAATGAGTCTCAAAGTTTGCCACCAACTTGGATTTTATCCCCCCCTCTTCTTTAGTTTTTCTTGAATATCTCGAAAAGTATTAAAACAAGAAGAAAAATAAAAGCACGTATTTGTAGGGAATTTTATGATCATTAATTTGTTGTATTACATGTTGAGTTGAAAATTGAATAGTTTTTGAGATATTCGAAAAAGACTAAAAAAGGGGGATGAAATCCAAGATGCCGGCAAACTTTGAGACCCATTCTCTCAGAAACTATTAAAGCTAGAAGAATAATAAGTGCATTTATTCGTAGGGAATTTCATGCACTGTAATTTGTTAAATCAATTGTAATTTGAAAACTGAATAGATTTCGAGAAATCGAAGAAAAACTAAAAAATGGGGATGAAATCAGAGATGGCGGTATGAGCATTCCCCCAGGACTGGTGACTTTTAATATGTTCATCAGAAGCCCCTCACGAAAATGTGCACCAATTTTCAAAACTATATATGATTTAAGGTTTTTCCCACCCTCATTTTGGGCGTTCGTTGACTGGACTATAAGCGTTTTCTTAACATGTGTGGACACCCCTGTATCTATCTAACCCTGGATTCCTTCTCAGAATTCGTCCCTTTCGACAGTTTTCATTCTTGATAGGTCCCATATTCTTTGCTTGATACATCTGGTAAACAAAGCTTTATGACTATGCTTTCGATTTATTGTATTCAACGTCAGGGGAAACAAAAAAGAATGCTTTCTTTGCACTTCTTGAGAAAATTAAGCACTTTTTAAAGACCTTTTTCAAAATTAAGCACTTTTCATGATGCTACGCACCCTGTTGTAGTATCCAAATTAATAAAAGAAAGGAAAAAATGAAGCAACTTTCAGGTTATTAAAAAAAAAAAAAAAATCAATCATTGTTTCAGAGCAGTGGCTAACTTTTCATAGGATTTCTTTGTACAATTTAATCATGCTAATCTAGATTGAGAGTTGTACAAGATTCTACAGGAAGACAAATTTAATGAAGAATAGTAACTTATACAGAGCAAACAGAGATGGATTAAGCTGTCCCATGCCCCTTAAGCAATATAAGTCTCTGCCCCCCTTCCCTCCCCAACTTACAAAGCCAGATATTTTAGTATTGATTTTAATTTAATCACTATATAAACAGTTTTAAGTAGCAAATTTTGACAAATTGAAATAGCAAAACATTTTATTGTGAATCACTTTCCTGAGAGCTGGTTTAAATATATTGAATATAAAAAAATGCAAAATTTGAATTTAAAAGTAATTTTACACAAAACAGTAAAAAACTTTTTTTTAACACTATCTAAATACTGTCCAATTATAAGTTCGAACATTTTTTAAATTATAAAACAATATAATCTAAAACATTTAACACGTAATTAATTAGGAATGAAACTTGATTTTAATTTGAAAAAGTTCAAGTGCAGTCCTTTGTAAATCAATAAAAGTAAAAAATTAAACTACTGTAAAATATTGCAAAACAAATGTCGAGGCCCCCTGAAGTTGTGGGGCCCGTAGGCTGCTGCCTATTTAAGAATTCGGGTCCAAAAAAAGTCAGTGAGGAAAACAATGTGTTCAAAGTATTTGGACAAAAATCAACAAATAAAATATACTTAATGTTCACTATGCTCACAAAATCCGAATGAATCGGGGCTGATTTTATCATTAGGCGACTACCTAGGAACACCAGAATAACGGAACTCTCCTCCATCAGAAGATACTGCCCTTCATTAGTAAAACTTTTAGCTGCACAACTATGAAAGAAAATGAATGCTCCTAATTTGAATTTACTAGCTTATTTTCATTTTCTTTACTTTTGAATGGGATTATACAAAGTGTGCATGACTTCTGTGGCACTGCCATCCCAATCTGCTCATGGATTTGAGGATTAACTAATCTAGAAACAAGCTGTAGTATATCTATCTATAAATGGCAGTTTTGTGTTCTGATAAATGTATATAAAGTGCAAGCATAAAAAAAATCTGAAGAATTGTTTTAAAAAAATGTTTAGTTTAAGAAGGTATCTTATAAGCTATTATTCTCAATATACTGATGGAATAGATTTATGCAATAAATTACAAGTGATAACAATACGAAGTTTCAAAAACACTTCTGTAATTTATGCCCTCTCATATATGTCAACAAATTAGAAAAGATTGCTCCAATTTTAATTTATCACTTTGAGCATATTCATAACATCGCCAGTATCATTAGCAGAGGGACTGAAAGGAGTTCTTTAAACTTGAAACTGAAAATAAAAGTCTAATTACAATTGATCATGACTTCAAAATAATAAACTGTTGTCAGTTGATTACAGTTTATCAAGCAATAATATCAATTGAATACAAAATGGCAATTAATCTTGACACTGGCTGATACGTTAATTCAATCATTACAAAAAAAAAAGCATAAATGAATTTTTCATAGTAAATACTGAATTTCAATATGTAGTTATCTTTAACAGTAAATTAAACAATATTTTAATGAATGATCAATGCTTAAAATATAAGTTAATGAAAAATGACTGAATTTTTTTTTTACACTTTTCTGCAATTTAAATACTATTTTGCTAAATTAAAAAAAACTTTTTTTAAGTATAAAATTTGGTTATATTTGGATATGCATGTGAATATGTAAGCAAAAATATGTATAATGACCACGTGAGTGAGGAATTATTTTTTTTTTTACTGTCTTGCCATGAATTGCACTTGTTCTGAGGTAAACTGCAATTAATTTATTATGGTGACTTTCTTTACTAAAATGCTTTCATTTACAAAAACACTCTTTTCTATTGTATAACTTTTCAAATGAAAATATTAAATGTAGCAGAAAATAAAATGTTACTAACTTAGTACAATTAACAGAGTATAACATTTTCTAAATAGAAATTTATAAAGGTTGAAAAATCAGTTATTCATATGTATCATGTATAGTGAAGTGGATTTAGGAATAGTTAGAAATGAAAACATGAATGGTATGATAGGCTGGTAAGTGAGTTAGAAGATAAAACAAAATATAGTTGCAATTTTTAAAGAAATGTGTAACACATTGGGTTATCCAAAAGTGCAAGTAAAAATACGTTTTTTTTTCCTTCTTTCACACTCATATATTAGTAAAAATATATAAGCACAACAGGAAGTGTAAAATGAAATGAGCAGCATTAAAAAAAATCAGGAAGTAGCTGCTTACCATCAATAATATCTTGTTTCAACTTGTTGATTTCCATACGAATTTCTACCAATATTTCTTGCTTTAATCGATCCACGTCGCAAGAATCCAAACCATTTGTCTTTAAGTTATCCATGTCACCAATGGATCCTATCCTTTGTCTACAATTAGATATAGATAACAAAGTTAACATGCATTTGAAACAAAGTATTTTGACGGTCATAAACCACATATATACAGATTTGCTGATTTGGCCCAGCATGATATTTTTAGGGTTGAATTTCAAAATAATAAAATCAAGTCTGATTTTACAATTCATTTTTACTTAAAACCAATTTCTAGGTAATTTATCACAGTAAATTGGAATCATTTTCCCACAAAAATTGACAATTTTGAAAAATGAAAAGCAAGCAGTCCTCTCCCCTCCTGTCTTTCCTAATATCTCTTAAATACAAGCATTTAAGAAAACAAATGATATATTTTTTTAAATGACAAAAAAAAAGAGTTCATTTGCTCAAATTTCACACTTAATTGACTTATTGCAATGATGCAAATCAATTTCCCTTCTTTTCATAACTATGAAAAATATAACTAATAAAATTATTAATTAGGTTTTAACCCTCTGAGCGACCAATTATTTTGAACTTTTAGCTGTCAGGTTAGAAAACTTAGCTTTTAAAGTAAATGAATTGATCTTTTTTGTATACAGTTATATCTCTGAAATGTTAAGAATACTTCATCGATGATTGCTTAAAAAAATATACATATAAATATGAGCTATCTGCTTTTGAACTTAACATGGAAAACGTAAAAAGACGTTTGCGCCGCTCGGAGGGTTAAACTTCATTAAAAATCACTAAAATATATATATTCATTAATCATCATTTCATTGTATCATTCCATTTAAAACATTCAGCCATTTCAAATCAATATTTGATAACATGTAGGTAGCTAAAGAAAAAGGAATTTATAAAGCTTAATAATGGGGAAGTAAAAAATTATCAGTCAAACAACCTGAATAAAAATGTTTTGCTATCATTGATGGTATAAGAAGTTTTTAGAAAGGTAATCATTACAAATCATGTGTACAGAGCATGCAGAACTGGAAAATTTTCATTTGTTTAAATCATTCTGGACTTTCCTGGATTAAACAAAAGCTTTATTAAATATATAATTTCCATGAAGAAAATAAACACAATTGATATTAAATTGTGCGTTGTTATCCTGTGTAGTTTCAGAACATAGTTGCTACATTTTGTGTTCTGGACTTTTCTAAATGCATTTAGATTAGATATAACACGCTTGTGCAGTTTCGCTGCTTAAATTGAAAATGTACATACATCAATGTATCATAATTTTGAATGATGTATTAATAGTTTGGAAGCGAGAAACACACATAAATTTATTTTTTTTCGAATTGCTCAATATCGAAGTTTTAATCCAAGAATTTTACTTATACCAGTGTATATAAGTTGGACACGTTAATAGATGTCTGCAAAATATGTTCTTCTTTTCTTTTATGGTATACTAGCAGTACGCGCACGGCGATGCCCGTGGAATCAGGACTTCAACAAAATAAAAAAAAATCGCCCACAATGACACGAAAAAGTTGTCAAAACAAAAGATACACATTATAGATTTTCCCGCTTATTTTTTCCGCGATAATAACATGTAGAAAAACAGTACAGAGTACATTAATCCAAAACAATATAAAAAAAATTGTTGCCAGTGGAATCAGGACTTCAACAAAATGAAAAAAAATTCTTAGAACATGACAAAAAGCTCCGAAGGTTATGACGTCACCTGACCCTTCATCCAATCAAATTGAAAGCTGCGTTCCGGAAGGCTATCGCTGATGAAATTTCGCTCGACAAAAATAACTTTCATCTGCCCAGGAATAATTTAATTAAAAAAAAACTTGAAAAGATATTTTAACCATTGTTGTTTTAAATCCGACACAACCGTTCTACCTATATGCTGAAAAAAATTGAAAATAATAGTGTTATTAGAAAGTCGGATGCAACAAATTTAAAATCAAAAGTAACATCTTGAAGCCAAAACTGGGTATTTTTAAAAAATTTCTCAAAATTCAGTAAATTGCGTTAGGAATTCAAAACTAACTTCATTAGAACGGAAATCGTGTGCTCTTTCCGATGGTCTATCTATTTTTGTCGTACAATTATTTGAAACCATTCTATTGAGAAATTAGTGCGAAAAATCAACCAAAACAACACAAAACATTAAATAAAAAAAATTCTAGATTAAAATTTAAAATTTCGGCTTCGAGGTGCATTCAGTCACCATTACGACTACCTGTGTGCCAAATTTCATGGCTGTAAGTGCGATAGATTCGTCTGGACATCGCAGACGAACACACACACACACACGCACGCACGCACACAAACATTGCCTTTTATAATAAGTATAGATAAATTGTTAAAAGCGAGCAAAGTTATGGTGTTTTTTTTATTATTATTACTTTAAAACTTTGCTTCTAATTTGTATAATGCACACAAAGTGTTAATGATAACATCTGACAAAAACTTTAAAAAGTTGTGAATCACACACACTGTTACACTATATTTTCAGCTTTACAACCATATACATTTGCCCACTCCAGAATATAATATTGCAAATATTGTTTGATATTATTTGGAAAATCAATAACAACTTGCCATGAAAATATATCGAATTACAAATATTTATGGGATGAATACAGCATAACTGACAATTAATGTTTCCACTCATTAAATTAAAGAATCGTTCTTAAATGGTCCCATATCACAAGAATTCAACATACTAAAAGTAAAGTCTTATATAAAATTAAATGCATAATTTTGAAGTAGAATGCCTCAAATGCTTTGACTATAAAGAATATTTTTATACATGTATAAATTGAAGAATTCTTTGGGTATCAACAAAGAAATTGGTAAAATCAATGATAAATAGAAATACTAAGAAGATAAAGTGAGGTTAAAAATATTTATACTTCAGATATTGACTTTAAAAAAAAGAAAAGAAGGATATATTTGAATAAACTACAATGATATTTACAGACAATAAATTTTAGGTAATTTGTTAGTCCTTTTGCTTATAACAAAGTATATATAGTTATACAAAAAATTAATACCTCCTGCTGCTTTTCGGTGATTCCAATCCTGCATTTGTACTGTTACCATTTGCAGAATTTTTATCCCATTTAGCATCTAAGGTTGAACCAGAGTCCTATTTATGAAAAATTATATTGTAAGTTAACAACAAATTAATCCATTTGTGCAACTTTTAACACAGTCATGTGGTATAGCTTTTAAAGGAATAGAATTAAACTTACCATGCTATTCTGAGAGCTTTCTGCCTGAGCTCGTCTAAAATAAATATAAATCAAAAGTCATATAAATTCAGGGAAAAATCAAGAAAAATTCATGCAATACTTTTAATTTTGATACAGGAAAAGAATATTTTCAAATACAATAATATTTAATTTTCTTTAGGCAAAAATTCCTCCCAATGCCTAAAAAGTCAACATGTTTTCTTTTTATAAAATATTTCAAAATACATTCTTATTATTTTCACAGAAACTTAATAAAAATCGGTTTTAGCCAATGTTGTTACTACATTTGTAATTATTTTTTGGGCTGGTACCATACAATACCACGAAAAAAATTAAAGGAATACACTTTTCATGTTGAAAAACTTCCAACTGCTTTAAAATGCCTACAGTCAATTTAAAAACAATTTTGGATGTGTTCGAATATATCCGAAGTTATCAAAAACTGCAGTATTTATTTTTACTTGATAGGTATCATATGTTCATGACATATTAGAATGGAAAAGTTTGAAAATAGCAGATATTCAGGACAAATTCTGAGTTGGCAGACTTCAGTTTGGTTCCTGGGGAGAGAAGTTTTGGGAAAATGCGACAAGGCATAATTTTAACCATTAATGGATAAAATAAATTTCTGATAATTTGTGTTTATTGTTTTTTTTTCTCCATTTCATTTAGGTTTTGGAGGTGAATCCCAAGCACTTCAAGAAACACAAATATAATTACTGAAAATTATACAGATTTCATTTTATTAATTCCTTTTGAACCTTTTTAGTAATGTTTCATCTTGCAATAGTATTTCATGTATTAATAGCATATATGGTAACATTTTAACCCTTTACAGTTCACAACATGTTTCATTTTGAAAATTACTAAATTTATTTCAAAAATGAGTATTAGACATGCATTTGATCATAAATATGCAAGAGGAAAAAAAATGGCATTTTTAATTTTCAAGAAATCTGTGGTTTCACAGTGAAACCAATGAAAGGTAATGGGCTATTTTCCCTCCGAATAAGTTATCGTCAAAATGCAATTTAAATTATGTATTTAATTTATGAGTATATGCGAGTATTCTTGATATTCAACCTTCTTAAAATTCAATATTACTGTTGAAGATTCAATTTCAAAAAATATCAATTTGTGTAAGAACCCTCATCATTTTGTTTCTCTTAGAGATCAAAAGCAATTTAGCTATTGAAATGCCGATATATTTGTGAAGACTAATTGTATTGAACAGGAAATTTTACATAAGTTGTCCTGTATATCTGGATCTTAAGTTATGAAAGAAAAGTTATGCTACGTTTCGCCTATGAGCAGTAAAATAATGCTCAATGTGTGGTTTCACTACAAAACCAATGAATGTTAAAGGGTTAACCATTTAACATAACACATTCAGAGAAATAAACATGTAAAACAGACAACTATTTTCATTTCCTTATGCAGTTCAGTGATAAAATGTTTTAAATTTGAAATTTTATTCCATTATATTTTTATTATAAATAAGTTAGGATTACAGAAAATTGTTATATGCCTCAAAAGAAAAGCTAAGTTTATCTTGAGATATTTGAAAATAGCTTTAAAAAATAAATAAAATTAAAAATGATAAGAACTTAACACAAGAATAAAATACCATGTAGTGTAATATGTTAACAAAAGTGATAAAATAAATTATGATGCGAGAGAAAGCTAATCTATATTTAAGGAGTGTAGCTACATGCAATTTTATATAATAAATTTATAATTATTTTTGATTATAGGAAATCCTTAATTCAAGTCACTTTACCTTCTCGCAAGTGTTTTTGCCATTTCGTCCATCATACTAGCCATACCAGAGGGAGGGCCAGGTGTCTTATTAGCATCAGTGGTAGGTTCAGTCTAGAAAATAATTACAAGTCATTTCAAAAATCGATAAAGATATTCTTAAGGAAGAAAAATTATAATACATTAAAAAAGATTTTATGAATAAAGCACTGCGAGAAAAAGTTTTATTTTGGGTAAATGGAAACATAACGCTGACAAAAATATTGAAACTCACAAACATGCATGGTAGAAACACAAGAAATTATTTTTCATACAGAGTAATGAATCTAATTTTGGTTAAAGTAAGTTTTTTTTGTAAGAAGAAACTACTGGTGATGACTGTAAAAACAATTTTTATAAATAACAGGCAATTAGATATAAACAAATTATGTTTATTAAATAATATTTAATGTCTGAAGGTTAAGATTTCTTGTCAATATCTTAAATGCAAAAAAGATTTGAAGTGCAAATAATATTCTCTTATGAAAACGATCAGATAACAGACTGCTTGGAATGCTCTTAGACAAAAATAAGGAAGAGATGACCTAGATGTGAAAAATATGTTGTCTCAAAATTAAATTCATAAAATGTATTAAGCATCCCCATTAGAAAAGCACACATTTAAATAAAATTTACATACTTCTACAAGTATGAGTTACCACAAGCTCATGAATTTATTTAACATGTTCACTACTGATTGCATACTAGAGCATAATTTGATATTATCAGTCAATTCGGACAATTCATCCACTTTATAATGGAAAACGAAGAAGTCCCTTTTCCAAAAGATGGTAACGAGTAGCAAAGAATTCAACACACCCGAGGTCCTCATCTTATCTCTGCTCCCCAACAGATAAGGCACCCCCTCAATGTCAACAGCAAAAAGATAAAACCAACAATCCTTCCTGAAGAGACTAAGGACATTCCTTCAAATTTACCACAGGTAGTTGCTCCTCTGGAGTAAGCCCATAATAAAGGGAATCATGACCGACAGCCCCAATCTTGTAGGGGGGACTGCTTCTGTTCATCTTCAGAGTAAATATTTGTATACAATCTAACTTGCAATTCCGCATTTATTATACAATTGTTTCTATCCATTTATCTTGTTTATAACTTTTCTAGTATTCTTCTGGTGCTTGTGACTTTTTGCAACCTGGACCCAGCACAATGGCCCCAATTTTGTAGAGGGACCACAACTGTAATGCATCAATGTTTAAATCTGTTTTCTTTCTTTTTGTCTAAATGTTCTCTTTTTATGTACTATGTTATATCTATTTTGTTTTGTTATCCTATTATATATCTCATATTCGTAATTTTTTTTGCTCTTGCTTTTCAATAAAGTTTTACTTACCCATCTAACTGACAGGGAGCCACTCTGGCTCTGAATTCGGGGGTATGCTGTGGTGTTCACTGCTAAACTTTAAAGCCCAAGAATACTTGTGCATCGAATTATCGCACTTTTAGTCTTAAAACTAAAATTTAATCATTAATTAGCTTTATAATTTTACACAAAAATTACATAGGATCTCAAGTATTATACGCCTTCTGAGATGAATGAAAATGACAGCCCCTTTCCAAAACAGAAGGGATCATCTTATTAGGGAGCAAAGAAAATTATTCAGTTAAGCAGTTAATGTTATCAATTAATCACATACAACAAGAGAAGGCGGTTTCTGGTGAATTACAGCACACCTATCCCAACAGTGATTATTCGAAGTGAAATTTATCCAAGTAACACCATTAATGCTGAGCATAAAAACAATTATTTGCATAGTTCTCCTGTGGTAGCACAGTCATATATTAACTGAATACAACATTTAAAAACTGAAAGTAAAACGGATGCAAAGGTATCTTCGAAAATTGAAATTATGTGCTATCTAACAACCTATATACACTCACCCTTTGTGTTTTCTTCAATTTAGCATTAGCAAGGGCTGATGCCAGAGACATATTTGCAGTGTTGGGACGCTGCATGGAAGAGCCAGGTGGGGGAGGGGGACAGGGAGGTCCAGAGAGTCCCATAGGAGGAGCAGGAGGTGGGGGTGGTCCTGCATTTGGCATGGAGGGAGGGGCAGGGGGTATGCCCATGGCTGGAGGCGGCGGTGGAGGGGGTGGTGGTGGAGGAGGTGCAGCATTCTGTTGAACAGGTGGAGTGAGAGGCTGAGGAGGAGCAGGTGGAGCACAGTTAGGAGCTGCTGATCGCTGCAATGTGTTACTCGGGGATCCAGAATTCATATTATTCATTTGGGAGCCATTCACTGCAAGAATAAGCAAACAAATGTTTAGTGCTATACAACAAAGCCTCAAATTTTTTTAAAAAAATTACATTTATAATAATACAATTCAATATATCCTCATTCAGAATGTAGAATCAGATACCTTGAAACTTGAACAGATTCTTGATAGATAATAAATTGAACGTTAACAGATAATCAGGTTCGACAAATAGCTGAGTAGTTATGAAAATAGACATCTCCACTGTTTATAAAATGTTATAACTTGGAACTTCAGAAAAAGCAAGCCTGGCTGTGCATGGATATAAGAATTACCACTCTTATATCCATGTAAAACAAGGCTTATATTTAATACACACATTTATTTGCTTCATTTAAGTACTATATTAGAATGAATGTTTCAATGAAATTATGTATGGCATATTTTGTTTCTGTTTGCAATGCTATTCATTCATTAAATATAATGTAGAATCGAATCTTCTTTGGAATTTATTTCAATTAGTTTCAATAGACAATATTAGAAAATAGAGACGCTTCATTCAGGAATTGGATCTGAAGAGATAAGATAGAAATGCAATCAAGTCAGTTAAAGGGTTAGTATTTTTTCAAATACCAGGAATTAAGTTATTGAGCTATCATTACTCATTTATTCCACATTGAAAGATGAAATTTTACATGAAAGTATCCACAGTTCTTAATAGCAAATACTGCTGATAAATATATAAAAGGCTAATAAGAATGAGCAAATAAATTTTTAAATAGTCAAAATTTGGTAGGGCGATACTTGTTTTATTTATTCACCATGTCACAGTTCATATTGCATATAAATAATCCTAGAAATTTTAGTTCATTCTTGAAACAAAAAGTTATATATACAACAGAAATATCTATATCATTGCTAGTACCATAGTTTGACTTTTAAAATTCAAATTATTTAGGATGGACATAAAATTACTTAGCAAGAATTAGGTTGCATTGCCACTGTTTTGAGATCAATGAAAATAAATATTACCTTTAAAAAGAAATCGCCTTTGATGCATTTTAAAATAAATGCAAAAAGAAAAGGATAAAATATTTTCTTTACAAAGTAAGAAACAGTAAATAACATGCAATTAGAACTTTCAAGTTGAATTAGGGATTAAATCAATAGCAAATGACATACAAGGTTAGAGGTGATAACACTGGAATGCCTTATCTTATCTGATACCGAAACCAGTTGGAAAATGACCAACAGCAGACTGTCAGAGGGTAAAATACTAGGTTTGTAGGCTGTTTGGGGGAGGGACAGTCATTTCATAAAAGTGTTACTTTTCACATATTAGGAAGCTGAGATTTTCTTTATGTGTTATTGCAATGAATGAGATTTTGTTGTTGAATATTGTTTGAAATTTTTGGACACAGTTCATTCTGCATGAAATTTTTGCACTTTTCATTTGTTATAATAAACTTTTGCAGTTGTTTGCTGTCAGTCTAAAAGAAACAGCATGAGATTTCCTATCAAGAAAATATAATAACTACCAAGCAAAAACAACGAATAAGGATAATTAACTAATACGATACAGATCTCATGAATTTTGAAAACTTAGTTAATATTTTAGAAGTAATTATGATAATATGATATTGACATTTCATAATTTAAATTTAAAGTTTCAGATTTTCACAGCAGGTTAAAAGCACTCTTTATGGGTCTCTTAACTCTAAATACACTCCTGAATCATTTGTGATATGAATATGGTTAGAGTGATAAGAAAATTTGTCATCTGCAAAGAAAATTTGAAAAACAATTCAAAGCTTTAAAGTTTACAACACAGTTGATCTGTTTCACAAAAGATTTAAAGATTCCTAACTGAAAATTGGATATCTAAGTAAAGAGCAGAGGATGTTTTCTATCTAGTCATTTAAAGTCTAATAACAATTTCTAAAATATTAGTGTTTTAAGCTTCAGAACTATAAAAACAATGTTTGTTCAGTAGGATTTGATGAAAAGGGCTTTTGAATTTTTCCAAACCATAACAAACACAGAACTGTTTATTGCTTTAGATGCCTGTCCAACATCTAAACATGTACTTTTCAGTTTAGAACAACCAAATATGTGTTAAATCTATATCTCAAATCAGAGTAATATGAGACATTACATCAAATTTGGTTTTGTGACAGTCAGGGATGAGATTGGCAAAAAAGCAAAAAGACTGAAATCATACGCGAGCAAAACATTTGTAACATAATTTATACGTGAAAGATGTTTTAAGAAGTAAAACATCAGAACACGCAACATGATGCAAATATTGCACTATAATAATTAATAACTTAATTATTTATAATTCAGTACATATAAATAAGAAAAAGAATATTAAATTATTGTTAAATCATTCACATTACAAGTTAACAAACAAGTTTAACACATCATCAGGTGCACCGGAAAATACAAAATTGGACATTAAAACATATTTAGCTCAAAAAATAAATAAAAAATAAGGACAAATAATTTCTTTTGCGTCATGCAATTGTGTAAAGTGTATTAGCTCTTTATAAATTATAATAATGTATCATATACTGATTTCTGTTTTATTTCTTTTATTTTTATAAATTTTTGCAAAAGTAACAGCACAATGATTTTGCACCTTATAAAGCAAGAGGGATCGAGATATTGTACAGTTACAATGACAGATTCATTTAGCATTATTGTTATTTGAAACATTTTCTTAATTGTTAAAGAAATGGCTTTCTTTCGTCTTTTTATTTGTATGGCTTTTGTTGGTAACAGATCTCCATTAACACGCCTCACCCCTTGTTTTGGAGGGCTCCTATCTTTGACAGATTTCTCTTCAATAAAGGACGTGTTTGCATCCTCTGCAAGTTTAATTTCAGTAGAGGCTAAAGTTTTTGCACAATCTTCATTAGTATCTCTCTGTTTAATTACTGGCACAGTTGTCGGGACTACACTATCTCTAGAATGCCTAGGTAAATCATGTTTTTTTTTTTTATTATTTATGTCTTATTCTCTGTTTTTTTGTTGCATTTGCATACAGCTTTTTAGCTGCCTCTTTTGACAGGAGTTTCTTTTTTTTGTAGTTTATTTATTTGTTTTTGTTCCATTTTTTTTTTATTTCTTCATCTTGGTCTGCCCTACAAGATGACCTGAAGTTTCCAACTAATTTTTTTTTCAACATGTTCATGCAAAAAAATCTTTTTTTTCCCCCCTGCAATATGCCACAGAGGTTTTGTTTTCTGCAAAAAGGTGGTATTTAATACTTTGAATGGCACTGAATGTTGGAATGTCCATCCTTGTAGAGCTTGCTGAAATAATGTCGATTCGTCAGTAGAAGATGAATCAGCTAGTTTTCTAGCCGGTGGAGTTAAGCCGCATGGTCGAGCATATTTTCCCAGAATTTTCTTTCGAAAATGGAAGATAGGAAGGTTTCTTTTTTTTTGTGTGAAAGCGGAATTTTCGGAAGAAAAAGCAAATTTTTGCAGGAAAGAAAAAAAAAGGAATTTTGAGAGAAAAAAGACAAAAAAGCGGAATTTCTTCAAAATACCAAAAAAGCGGAAATTCGCGAAAAAGTGGAATAATCTTATCCCTGGACAGTATATTGAAATTTTTTTTATTTGAGTTTTCAGGAAAGAATATTTTCTATGTGACCCATCCCTTAAATGCAAGCTAAAATCTTACTATATACATACAACTTTTAAATTAGAGTACCAGAAAAAGTATGTCAGATGTCTTGAAAATTATATTTTCACATGGGAAACAGTATGTTTTTCAGAAAGTACCCTCCAAATTAATTCTATGTACTAAATTAGGGCAATAAGTCAGCATACAATATTTGAATGTAGTGGTTTTAATTAACACTGTACATATGTGTAGGAAACAAAGAATATTTTACATGGGAGCTTTTTAAGGGGATCTGATTATGCATATAAATTTAAAAAAATATTTTTTGCAAGTTAAGTAGATGTTTTAAAGTAATCCTACCAGTTTCAAAACTTTTTTCAATCACTGCACATCAAATCTGGTGGTAATAAATTGTAAATTTGTATAGTTGTGAACTGCAATATAAATCTTATTATATATCAGCACACATGCCATATGATAAATGATGTAGATAACTAAATATAGTAAAAAATATGGTTTAGACATGTTCTCAACTTCTAGAAAAGGACTTCTTAAAATGTGGAATGTGATCCAAATAGAGTCATGTAAAAAGATTTGGGGTTTAGGGAAGTTTCAACAATAAATCGTTTTGGCAGATTTTATTTAATATCAATAGGCAAAAACAATCAAGAAAACCATCTTGATTTAAATACGTTTGTTTAGATTTCCCAATTTCGAATAACCATTAATGAATTTATATTTTTATTTTACCATATATGTAAAAATTTCACAGTCAAGGAAAATTTTTTTAAAAAGTTATGTTCCAGATATGCTTTTGATATAAAAAGCTGTATATAGTTAAAAAGTTCACCATTAAATTTATATACTTCACACATTTCAAGTCTCTTAAAATTTTCCACACATTGTCACCATGTTTTGAATTTAAAATTAAACACATAAAACCATTCATTTTGAAGGAAAGTTACAAGTATTTTATGAAACAAGGAAATAGACTAATATCCCACAAAGAAAACAACAAATCGAAAATAATTTTTATATGCTTATCTCTTTTATTTTGAATAAATTTTCACACCTATTAAAGTGAGAATAACTGTATTATACCTGCATTAGTTCCATATTGTACTACTTGATGGGGCATTCCATTGTCAGACCTAAATGTTCAAAAGAAGGCAATGTTCAATAAAAATTAAGTAGAATTCAAATATGTAAATTATGAGTGTGTCATTAATGTAAGCAACAAATTTTAAACCTTAAAACTAAATTTAATATAAAAGCGAATGTGCAAAACAGTCTCCAGAAATCAACTGACCACTTTTGTTCAATGTTGTTCATTTCCATGTCTCCAGAAATGCTTTGGTAGACAGGCTGCGAGTTCATGGGGGGTGGGGGAGGTGGTCTGGAGGAAGAAGCTGGAGAAGAATAGAAATCCCATACAATTATAAAAATTAGCTATCAAAAAATATATCATGATCTAAATTTATTCATTTCAAAAGTTAA
>BGPR01000939.1:257324-270524 GCA_013235015.1 Araneus ventricosus
AAATACAAGATGGTGGTAAAGTTTGAGACCTATTATCTCGGAAACTATCAAAGCTAGAAAAAAATAAAAGCATGCATTTGTAGGGACTTTTACGATGATTAATTTGTTGCATTACTCGAAATTGAATAGTTTTTGAGATATTCAAAAAAGACAAAGAAAGAGGGATGAAATCCAAGATAGTGGCGAGAGTCACTCACCCTTTTAGTATGTTCAACAGAAGCCTCCCGCAAACATGCATACCAATTTTCAAAAATATATCATTTAAGTTTTTTTCACCCCTATTTTGGACTGTCGTTGTCTGGACTATAAGCATTATCTCAACATGTGTTGACACCCCAGGATCTATCTCACCCTGAATTCTTCCCTTTAGTCGGTTTTCTTTCTTGCTACAAGCAGTAAACAAAATTTTATGACTATGGATTCGATTGATCGTATTCAACGTCTGGGGAAAAAAAAATGCTTTCTTTGCACTTCGCGAGAAAATTAAGCGCTTTTTAAGGTGCTTAAAAATGTTTTCAAACTTAAGCACTTCACTTTTTATGATGCTACGCACCCTGTAAAAGTGTTTAAAATTTTTTTATAGTAATACATTTCTTCTTTCTATAAAATATTAAAAGTAATGTTTTTTTTTAATAAAAAGGATTGACATTTTAGTTTGCAATGAAAAAAAAAAAGATGGACAGTAAAGTAAACAAAAGTATAGCTGTGGTAAGTAAAAGTTGATGTTCTTACGTATCCATTAAAATAATAAATGAAATACCAAGTTAGCAAAAACAATATTATATATACAGTTTAATTAACAATGGCAAAAAAAAAAACCCCACTACTAGAAACACAAACATCTGATATGGCTTTAGTGTACAAATGCATATGAAAAGATTTAAAGTCTACAGCAAAATCGCTTTCAATAAGTACGAAATAACAGAATGAATGTCATCCAGTCAGAATTCATTTTCTGAACTTATTTTTTAATCAAAGAAGCCACCAAACAAAATGAACATAATTAATTCTTGGCTGTATTGAATTTTTTAGAAGGTCTTAACTGAATTACCAACAACAAGCAATTTAGAATTAGCACCATTAAATTTTGATATCGCATATCCTACTTGAATTTAATTTCTGCGCACTGATATCATTCATTTTTAGTTCCACAGCACATTCCTTGAAAAAAAAAACTTTCCATGGGAAATGATTAAATCAATAATAATAATCATCACACTATTGCCAGAAATGAATATTCTTGACAAATTATTTTACCCAATTAAAAAAAACAGAAACTTCTTAATATGCTTACAATAGACACATTAAACTTCTGTACAATTTCTTTGGAAGTTCAACAAAATGTTCTAGCTGCATTATTATAAAAATAAAATATATGCATGCAAAATTAGCACATTTAAATAACACAGTCAAACATTTCAAAGAGACACACATACTATTTTGGTTGACAGCTTCAAGGGTTCGAAGCATGGCTACTGCAAATGCTTCTGCATCATCACGACTGCTGAAGTTAAGGCCATAAACTTGTTTATTGTCTCGCCACTGGTGGAAAGTGGGTGTGGCTTGGTTGTATTTAAGTCCCTTGAGTATGGAGGCATTGATGACAACCTAAGAAGATTAAGAGTAAAGTTAAACACATTTAAACAGAAGATGAAAATTAAACGAACAAAGATTTGAATTTTTTCCATTTTATAAGGAGTAGGAATTTGGAATCTGTTGTTTAAACTTTTCCTTACAGGTGGTAAAGATGCTGTATCAGCAAACAATTAGGATTTCATTTTGCCAGCTTAACTAATCTATCATTAATCACTTGAAACTGATCATTTCACTCCTGTGCCCAATAAGCGTGATGGGCAGTTTTACTGGTAATGAGGGAAAAAAAGAATAGAAAAGCCATGGACAATCAAGGGAAACTGCAAATATTATCGTCTAATCACTTGGAAAAGAGGGGAAATCACTTTCTAGATTTTTTTTTGTCAAAATCCTCACAGTAAGTTTTTTTAGTTGTCCACTGTCTGTAAGCTAACGGTGAAAACTTAAGATAAACAAAAACTATTTATGAAAATCTTATTGCTAATTAAATCGTCATGTTTAATTACAATACACAGGATGATTCTAACACATCTAATGCAAATTTAAAGGCAGGTAGAGAGAACTGAAATAAGCAGATTTTACAATGAAATGTTCAGGTGGAAGAGAGTGCTACAATTCCCAGTGTGGATATTAAGCAGCACACACCGAATTATGAACACAGAACATGTAGACATGCATTGTATGTATGGAGTAAGAAAGCCGCTGTGTCGTGATTCAATAGATGTAGAACATAAGGTCTACTGACAAGGAGAGGGCATGACTTGGGAAATTCAATTCGGGATGAAACTTGGCATATTAGTAGCATACCATTAGGGTGTTCACCCATTAATCTAAAAAAGTGCAATGCCCAGTCAATTCGGAGGAAATGGCCCTCAAACTTTGGGCACAAGTTATATACCAGTAACTCTTCACAATCAATCAGTGCTCTGATAGCTTAGATGTCAGCGTACTCGATTACCATTCGCTAGGTCCGCAGTTCGGTCCTGGCTGCGTTTTTTTCAATATTATTCCAAATTAAATTGAAAATTTAAAAAAATATTTTAAATTAAAACTTTAATTATTTTTGTGCAGAAAATAACTTTCTTAACACCTTTCATTTTCATGAATAAGTTCTTCATCACTCACAATAATTTTTTCAGCCAGGATGGCCAAAGTATTTTGGAAAATTTCTTCACCCATCAACATTGCTTCATGAGAAATTGAAGCTGAAGATTCTGATGAAATTAAATTATTTTGAGCCAGTAAGCCTTGATAATAAATAACAGCATATTTTAATCTCAACTTTGACACTTCACTGTATATTGATTCTTGTGTGGTTTCATCTTCAACCTCCGATACACTAGCAGTATCATAATTCATAGACATTTTCACTTTAGAATATTTTAACTCTTTGTATTATGCTAATTTAATCAAAAAGCAATGCGGAACACTTCAAAATCCAAGGTGAATAACCTCGTTTGTTCAGGGCTTCTAAAGGAATAGAAGTAAAAGCACTGTCGAAGAATTTCATACGATAATGAGTAAAGACATTTATCCATTGGTCCCTTTTCAATTATTGAAATTTCGGACCATCTGCCTACGCATTTAATAGATTAACAGCTGCTCTCTGCTATTTTTATTCCAGCATTAAAATATTGGACCATCTGCATATGTATTCAATATATTAACATCTGCTTTCTACTGTTTCCAAGATAAAATGAGAACGAAGAATTTGTGAATATGAAAAACCCAATAATTTAAAACTTTCAATGAATTTAGAATGAGAATTTTAAGTATAGTTAATATTTATCGCCCTTAAAGATGTATTTATAATTATTTTACCGTTTATATAAAATTTTTATTATTATTTTATCTGTAATTCAAGTATCATATAAATATTTTTATAATTTTTAATTTAATTTGGAATAATTTTGAAAAAAATAAAAATAAAGAAACCTCAGCCAGGACCGAACTGCAGACCTTCCGAATGATAAGCGAGCACGCTGACATCTGAGCACTGATTTCTTGAGCAGAGTTACTGGTATATAAGTTGTGCCCAAAGTTTGAGGGCCATATCCTCCGAATTGGCTGGCCATTGCACTTTTTTAGATTGATGGGTGAACACCCTAATGGTATGCTACTAATATGCCAAGTTTCATCCTGAATTGAATTTCCCAAGTCGTGCCCTCTCCTTGTGAGTTATATACTATATAAACCCAAATATTAAAGAAGAATCTTTCCTGGCAAGTGCAGATGCGACTCATTAAAGACCACTTAGTTCTCATCACAGAACTCTGCCACCTTCAGGGCACCATTTCTGACTACATATTCTATAACAAAAATCTTTTTATTTCAGTTCATTCTACCTACCTTAAATTTGCATCATATATTTTAGAATCATTCTGAATTAATTACTTTAAGAGTACAAAAAGAACACTAACTTTGTTCACCTTGTATCAGAAATGTAATTTGTAAGCAAATGGGTACATCAATATGTTATTGGCATGATATGCTACACTGTCATTGGTGCAATTATCTAATAGTAAAAGGATTTTAATTTAAAAACATATGGCAGCTTCTCATAACCTAACAAGACAAAAAGGTATTAAAAGCAAGGACTGCAATTTATAAAATCAAGAATCTTTTCATAAAATTCAATAATCAACAATGAACTGAAAAGCAACAAAAAGGTAATTTATTTTATAACTTTAAAATATTAGAGGGCATAAAATTGGAATATATGTATAGATTTCTCAGAAAGTTGCTCGGAATAAAAATGAGATGTGCTATAAAATTTTGGGAATAGTAGTACATCACTCTTTAAATTTATTCCAAAATTTTTAACACATAATTTGTTTTAAAGTTTTGTTTTTAACTGTAAATTATGTTTATATCTACCATCATACGATTAGCCATAATATTCTGATTAAAGGAATCGGGGTTGCTAAATGTGCAATTTATTTATAATGCATTTATATTTGTGAATATTTTAGCAAATTTACACAATCCATTTAAAACTCTTCGGCAAATAACCCAGTCTTTTATGCTTAATTGGTCTTTTACTTCACCTAAGTTTAATTAAAAAAAGATTTAAGGTTAATCGGTAAATCAACATGGGTACAACTTACGTATATTTGAACATAGAAGAAAAATAATAAAAAAAGTACATACTTCATGGTCTTGCAGTTTTCTTCCCACAACTCTGAAAGTATTATTTGTGAGATGTTGGTAAATGTGAACTTTAGACAACCCACTGGAAGATCCACTGGGAACCCATTTTTTATTCATGTCATCATAGACCATCACCGAGGCTCTGGCTGAAGCAATTGACTGCTCACTGCAAAAAAATAAATATATAAAGATTCCATAGCTAATAGGTGCACAGCACTGGAAACAGTTATCAATCTATTAAAATTTCTACCAATAACGTTTTAAAAAAGTAATTTTCACTTTGTTTGTTCAAAACAATGCTAAGAGACAAATTTAAATAATATATAGTTCAATAACTAACCAATACAGCTTTACAATGAACAAATATACTTATACTTATAACTTGGTTACTGCGAAACTTCTAAATAAAAAGTTTTATAAATCAGATAATCATATACTTCTCATCATCATCAGACATTTGTACTTCACTTACTTCTCGGTCGCTACGCTGCTTCACACCGATTAGGATAATTTAAAAGTTTATGAAATCTCAACGAAATATCGCGTAGTAGCTAAACTAACGTCATTGGATGTTTGAGCGCATGTTACAAACTACGAAATAAAAAATGACGAGAGGCTGTCTTTTTCAAACGGCCGCTGATGTTAAAGGTGTAGGACTACTTTACTTGCATGACTCTTTTCCGATTTTCAATTTTTTTTTGAAACTTCTGTTGTTACCCTTTATTTCTAAAATAAGACACTAGTTATGTTTTTAACATATGTAGTTACCGAGATATAGAGGATCTCCCAAACAACGTTTTTTGTGGCATTTTGGTGTGTGAATCAAATTCCTTCCCGAGACCCCAATAGGAGGAAAAAAAAGCAAAATTTTCTTAACTTTTAATAGCGGTAAAAACAAGTGAATAAAAGATTTGATGAAACAATAAATTTGATTTTATAACAATAGAAAACATTGTTACAATTTGCGTTTAAAATGAATTTTGAAACATTAATTACAGTTAGAGAAAAACTTGTACAGTAATGAAATTGGTTTCATTAAAAAGATAATTTTTTTGCTCTTTAAAGCGATGTAAAAATAATTTTCGTACCATAACTATTTCGGAAGTATTGGAAAAATGTCTAAAAATAGCTTAATTTTTGATATTTAATTAAATAAATAAAAATTTAATTCGAATTTTAAAATAATTTTTAAGGCATTAGCTCCCTCTTGTGCTAATCCATCACCGTGCCAAAATTGGTCGCCATAAGTCCAACGGTGTGGGCATGCATAAAGAACCAAAAAACGAACACACAAACATTACTTTCCTCTTTTATATATATATATAATAAACTAACAGATTACCCGGCGTTGCCCGGTCATTTTCTTATCAAAACTTTGTGATGGAGAGGAAAAGGAAATAAATAAATAAATAAACAACAAAAAAAAAAAAAAAAACTGCGAGTACTTTGTTATATGTGTGGTTTATAAACCACACCCGCAATTAAAGGGTTAACTATAGTAAAGAAGAGGACATCTAACTACATAGTAAATGTGAAACAGGAGCGTTAGTCAAAGTGAGAGATCAGCAGCCAACGTGTGAAGATATAATACATATAGCAAGAATATGAGGTTTACATTATAAAACATTATAAACATACTTTTATCTCAAAGTATTTGTTTTTCTGCTAGAAAATCGAAAATGTGCTGCGATGCGATTATCTGCAAATACATGATCACAAATAGGTATGCTTCGAGGGAAAAAAAAAAAAAAAACGATTTTATATAAAATCAACCCGAAGTCAGCACAATATGCGATTTAGTTTCCGTAAGAACATTGAACTTATTTTCATCTTATTACACTCACAAAAAAATATTTTAAAGTATTAAATGTCATATAACTTGAAAATCTGAAAAATTACGATATTTTTCATTAAGAAAAGTATCCTCAAAGTATACTATTACCCAGAAATAAGTAAAAAAAAAAAGTTCGCAGATGTATAATGCTTACAGATATACTTTAATAACTAATTCAATATCTAAACAATGAAAACAATTTCATGCATGCGCTCCTAATTTTAAAAAAGAAAACTTGTTTCGAGAATAATGCCAAAACTGTATACTTAATTGCAAAATAATAGATATTTTATTATATTGTATCCTTTTCATTACATCTTTAAATCTTAAGTTATGAACTTTCGGAATTTTTCGAATCTATGTACATCTATTCATTTTCGGAATCTTTTAATTGTACCCTATTCCATGAGGATAAAATTCAAACATCGACATTCTGATAGCACGAAACACCTCTGTACCCTTAAAATAAAGATTAATATCACCTTAGGACGTATAGTAAATCAGAAAATTCAAACCTAATTCAGTTATCTTCCTTTTGTCAGTCTCCGTAGCAATCGTATTTCAATTTTACCAATTCAAATTATAAATTAGTAGGACAGTCGACCATCTATTCACCTTTTTATTTCATTCATATATTTTTCTTCGTTCAATAATATTTTAGCAATTATCATTTTGTTGTCATTCTGCGTAAAATAAATTTCAAATAAACAAAAATAATACAGTAAAACCTGTGTATAACAATACTGTTTGTAACGATAAATCTACCTTTAGCGATTTACCAAATTTTATAAAAATCGCCTAAGCCGCCAAACGCCAAGCCAAGCCTATTTTTTACATGCATTTTGAAGACTAAAACACCCTACCCTGAGGGACTATGTTAGGGTTTATTTCCCCCCCCCCCATACTTCAAGTAGGTTAATGAGGAATATGTGTACCAAGTTTCATCAAAATCCCTTTAGCCGTTCGGAAGTGATGCTGGAACAGACATACATACGTTTAGTCTTATATATAAAGATAATAATCCGCTTTAAAGATTTCACAAATACAGCACGGATTTTTGTTCCCTGTTTTTAAATTGTTTCCGCAAAAGTTATCGAAAATTTCATGAATGTAATGCGGAAATCTATAATTGACAAACAAACAATTTCCTTAACTTTTACATGATAAAAAGGTAATGAGGTTTTTAAGTGCCCATCCAACCTCTGTGATACAAATCTGGACACTCAGCCTTCTCGAATAATTTTCACGAATGTCATTTTAAAAAATTTGGTCACAAATAATTGTGCCTATGCGTTACGCAGTAAAATGCAATAGGCATCAAAGGAAAACCTTAACCAAAATTACTTTTTACAGTAATGAGGGTATATCACATTTTTTTTATTTCGGAAATTCTATGTTTTCCAACAACTACTACGGAACATCGAAGAAAGCTGTTATGTGTCATTTTTTAAAAAAAA
Organism: Araneus ventricosus; assembly: GCA_013235015.1. Lineage (NCBI taxonomy): Eukaryota > Metazoa > Arthropoda > Arachnida > Araneae > Araneidae > Araneus > Araneus ventricosus. Next base: position 265,359 of record BGPR01000939.1, read on the forward strand.
AATCTTTTCAAAGATGACGTTTGCTTGTCTTGCTGTTTTTCTCTAATTTCCAGAATATGTAAAGTATTAATTTGAATTATAGTTTATAACAAGTTATATTGTTGTCGAGAAAATCATTCCATTTTCATGGTGCATATTTTTTCCATTGTTAAAATAATGACTTCAGTTTTATTTAAGTCCTAGTTTAGATATAGAAAATCGAGGATACACTGAAATAAAGTAGCTCTTCCGATCCACAATTCTATACAGATCTACAATATAAGAATCATATGTTAAGTTTCACCCATCTAAATTGATATCTTCACAAACAGAAAGACACACTTTTTTTTTCTTCCGGAAAACGTCGAAATTCATCAAAACCTCGGGATCGAATTCTTAAACGATTATCATATTTTCTCTGAATATATTTCTTACATGAGATATTAAAAAAAAGTATTACGCATAAAAAATAAAGTGATTCAATTAACGCCCACAAGATGTGAAACGAAACAACTCTATCTGTAAAACTTCTTTTCACGCGAGTGTACCACCCATGCAAGAAAAACGACTTAACCGGATCGCCTTCAAACTCGAAACGTGACTATGAGGCTTCCGTGACAGTTTTTTTCTCTCCAGGAAAAAATGATCGAAAAATCATTAAATAATACTGTATCGAGTATGAAGAGTAGCCGATTAATAATGCAAAGGAACACGAAGCACATAATTATCATTTGTAGATCTCGATGAAATGTTTAGATATGCGAACTAATAATACAATCAAGATTTTTGGTTTCAAGAATAATAGTTATTACCAGGCGAATAATATTTTGAAATGATTTTGATACAGTGGAAATCGATAAAAAGTCTTGTTTTAAAATAAATATCAGGAAAAGACCCACAGAAGACAGAACCAGTGCATCTTTATCACGATCGACGATATCGAACATACTTGCAAAACAGAAAAACATAATTGTGTGTTAAACAGTTTATTAATAGTGTTAAAAATTAGCAAATCGAAACATCGAACTTCATAATGTTCATGGTTACCAATAAGGTTGTAAAAAATATATTACTAAATATTGTAATTTCTCCATTTGTTTGATAGCATTTCGAAATTTTTTCATGTCACCAGGATTTAAATGAGTTACTTTTTTTTCAATGCATTTTAAGTACTTTATGCGTTCCCTTTTAAACTTCTGGTATAAAGAATATTACAATTTGTTAAAAAATAATCGATTTTCAATATCTACTAACTGATAGAGGCTGGATTAACGCGCTTAAATAGAAAGCCAAGAAATTTTTAAATTTCCCTCTTTACAAGTAGCATAAGTAAAATTTCACGAAATAATTTGATGTACCTAGTTTTGGCGCTAAGCATAGTATACTACCTTGAAAATATTTCAATCTTTACAAAATTTTGATTACTGCGTAGAAATTTTGAAGCAACAGAAAGTTATTTCGAAAACCAACAGTTGTGGACTGTATATAGACTACTGAAATTGTCAATAATAATAATAATAATAAAAATTCTTGAAAAACGCCATATTCTTTAATGCTTTGATCCTAAATTAGTTGCAATTACTTTAAGTTATAACAGCATAAAATAATTAATTATATAAGACAGCTAGTATTAATAACATAATGGATGATCGAAGTCGGAAATAATCCACTTAAAAATGAAATAACATGAGAGAAAATACGCTGCTATAATGCATGCAGTTTAAAATGGCTATAAAAATTCAAGTTTGTACTGAATAAGCGCTTTAACAGTATTAACCAAGTTTCAAGAAGTCGATTCAGAATTGTAGAACTTTAAAAACAGAGCAATGGTTTTTATTTACAAAGACTGTCAAAAATATGTTAAATGCGAGATAATTCAAGCACACAGGAAAAACAAGCCAGTGTGACAGCACGATAAAAATGGGAATTCGAATACGTACGATGGAATTAATCATACCCACTTGATACACTTCAAATGCACCGCAACAATTTTATTTTTGAGTTTAGTTAAAACAACGCCCCATTTTGAAGGGAAAAAAAAGCACTATTTTGGGACGGAATTCATTATTTTAAACCGTGGTCAGATGACAAGGACGACACCTGAGCGGACTACTCCGTTCCAAACTTCCACTCCACATCAACAGGAAGACGTTAGACCCTCGACGTCAGGTTTAACGCGCATCAGGCTGACATACACGGCAAATCTTCGATGGAATCGGGTTTCAAGCTTGGAAGCTTCCGAGACATGACGACCAGGGAAAAATTTAATTTAATTTTTTAATCAATTTGAAATCGGTCGTTTAATTTTGGAATCAATTACGTATCGTAGGAAGAATAAAAACTGCTTTTAAAAACACACTTTTATTAGCGTACTGAAGAGTAGATTTTTTAAAAAAATTAACTATTTTCTACTTCTTAGTCTTGAATTTATAAATATATGAAACTTGAAATCGAATTTTTTCTGAAATTCACTACGAGATGGCGCCACGTGTAAGCAGGCAAAATGTAATTAAATTAAGAAAATATCAAAATAGTGTATTGTTATCGAGAACACACAAGTGGACAAAATTTCAGAACTCTAGCACATCAGGAAGCGAGTGAAAAATCGGTTACAAAATTTCATATTCCCGAACATGAAATAAGTAATCTCTACTAATAATAAAGGAGAATGTGCGTGTTGGCGCTCTACAAGACAGACCGCTGGACCTAGAGCTAAGAAATTTGACACAAACATACTTTGGAGGCTGAGAATGTGCACCTCGGAGCCCTTTTTTTGAAATTTTAATTAATTAAAAATTAAGCGAAATAATAACTTCCGAAAATATTATAGCACAAAAATTGTTTTTCCATTATCTAAAAGTGCAAAAAATTACCTTTAAAATTATATATGAATTAAGTTGCTGTACTATTTTTCTTTAATTTTAATGAATTTTTAAATATATTTTAGAGCATAATTTACCATAATACTTTTAATTGTTACAATGAAATTCAAACCGTTTTCATTGTTTGAAAGCAAAAGCAATATCCTAAAGAATTTTCTTTCCTTTTTTTTTCTATTTCACCAATTTTTCTGGAAATCTGTACACAACATCCTTTAAGATAGTAAAAAGATTTGGAAATGTATCCATTAAGCTCAATGAATATGGTTGCTATGTTTTAATTCTTTTTATCAGCACATGCGCCTCGCCATTTTAATAAATGAAATGCGTATTTTGCACGAGGAATAAGAAAGTGAAGTTGGCGCCGACAACTTGCAAATAGATGTTACATGATATTACAGACATTGGACAGTTTCTTGACTACCTTCATGTAGACAAACAGAACACGTGCAAAGCTATTAAAAGAAAACGGGTTAAATGTATATTACAATTTGAAGTTTAAAATTATTTTGTTAAGGGTACCATGAATATCAAATTATGCATAAAGGATTCAATTGAAATTATGTTTCCGGCGAACGAGCTGGTCGCCAAAGGCGGCTAGTGTTAAAAGGACGGGATGTCACAAAACAGCATAACACAACGTGAAGATTGAAGTCATGCTCAGCTACGATGGATACCACAGGATTTCACTCGATTAGACCAAGCACAAATTTAATCATAAAAAATCATAAAATAAATGTTACCGGAATTCTGCTAAACAGAAAAGAAGCGTAATCCTTATCACCATCATCATAAAAAAACCCTGCTTAAAACTCATGCAGAAATCTTTCCTTTCCTATCTTTTTATTTCAACGAAGAACACATTTCTCTCTTTTATTCAATTTTCTTAGTTGGAATTAGCAAATAAAACACCATTCGCATTTTTTTTTCTCTCCTTTAAATAACATTTACTGCTACAATCAGTAACAAATTATTGCAAAAGTTAATAAAAAAAAATCCCAAGTGTTCAACAGCTAACAGATGCACGAAACCTAACAAAGCAAAAAAAGAAAGAAAATCTGTTTTGTTTACAAGCGCGTGTGTGCTTTCAGAGAGCGAGCTCCTATCAAGACGCAAGTTAATGGCAGAGCGCAATCTCAATGTGGTTTTAATGAATGTCGGATGGAAGCACTTGTCATCCCTCTTGGCTCCACATCTTCCCAACTAATGGGACCAACGACCTTGGAGAGAAATCGATACGAAAAGCATTGCTCTCTCCCTCTTTCGGCCCTTTGCTTTTTTTGCCCATCCCCTCGAAAGGGATGGGGAAAACTTTGCAAGAGGGATGACGTACGAGGGAAATTTTATTTTCACTCACCATGTTTTTTCTTCCCCAGAGGGCGTTATAGAATAGAAAGATAAATGAGGTATTTGGTGTAATATTGGATTATTTTTCTGCTTTATTAAAAAAATACATTAGGGGTTTTAATCATTTGTTAGTTTGTTGAAGCTTAGTATGAGAAACGCAGACGCCGCCAGACACGAGGATTTGTGTTCAATTATTACGAGTTCATCAAGGTTCGAGTCGTATAATAGGAGTGAAAGTTCATTCTCGATAATTTACCTCAATTTTTAAATTGCAATATTTCAACAACACACGTTCGCTCATGCATTTGCTATTTTGGGAACATAACTGTTTTTTATTCGCTAACATTTATAAATTATAGAAATTTAAATCAAGCATCAATTTGTACCTACAGCAAGTTTTTTTTTTTTTGAGAAAAATGTATTTTGTTTTTAAATATTTGAGATTCTCATATGGAATAAGATAATTTGTTTGAAAACACACAATTCAACCACAAATATTAATTTAATCACTTTTTCGTCCAAAATAAACATCACAGTCAAAAATAATAAGACAGAAAGTACTTGAAAAAGTTATGTATTTTAAATTGCTTTTATAATTTAGTGAATGCAGAAATAGAGCCAACTCACGTGACATTACAATCACATGATAAACATAAGAGCGCTTGTTATCAAATATCGAACGGCGGCCAGCTGTATACTTACAAAGTGGCGAAATCGGTTCAGTTGTTGAGGCTGGGGGACTAGATCAAAGTTTTATTTTGTGACATTTCTCGGAAATGGAGGACGGTGGTGGGGGCAGGCGACCGTCGATGACGTATCTATGGGTCATCAGCTTTCACACGAAATAAAAATTGGCGAAATCGGTCCAGTGGTTCGGCTGAAGCATCGGTTCCTTGGTTTTGCCAATTATTTTAAGTTTATAGATAAGCCGCGTAGTAAAATGCGACACTAGATAAAAAAA
>BGPR01000939.1:270534-292803 GCA_013235015.1 Araneus ventricosus
TGCGCAGCAGTTTTCTGAAAAAAGATATCTCAATTCTAATCACCCGGGGATTATGGAAGCAAAGTATAAAAGGAACACCGTCCTTTTACTTGCAAAAACAATTTTCGCACTCTCAGGTCAACTGTGCAAGATCTCGCAGCGGCGGCCGGAAACCACATTTCTGGAGTGAAAGTGCTTTCGGCCGATTAAGAAAACAATTTGCTTAGCCTTCACACTCCAACTGTTCGGCTTCACGCATCACTGGCGGCTCAATTGAAGCCGCTGGGATGCAAGCGGCGATTTACCCGCCAAAGGATTATTAAGATGAATGTTTACAACTCCATTCCACAGTCGTAAATTTTCATAACCAGAGAAAAGAGAAATTTTGCTTTTTCTTTCAGTAAAGGATGGAACTGTCGAGAACGAACCAATTTTGTAAATGAAAGTTCCATTTCTTAAAGGGTATCAGATCCCTAAAATTTACGTCATTTCGTGTCATCTATAATTGGACTGCTTAAAAATTTCACAGTTTAATGGAAACATTCATGTAAAATAATGGCACACTTACTGCGCAATTCTGGACTCATTTTATTTTGGAAGCATAATTCGAAATAGTTTTAGATAATGCTGGAAAGTCCGACTGGAAACAAAAGATACCTAGACGAAACTCGGCGCATTTTGTTTTTCATATTAATTCTTGGCGAAAGTAGTAAAAGATATTTTTCTAAAAATGGGATAGGCTGCATCATAAACACACATAGGCTGCAAATAAACTCGAATTTTGTCACCAAGAACATGTAAAGAATTACAGATACATTTCCCCGGGAAAGTATTCACTCATAAAATCAATTCACTAATATTGTCATGTTCCTAAATTCCTTCTCCTCCTTACATACATCTATTCTTCCTTATTTTGGCGAATTTTATTAATGGTAATTCTTCTTATGCTGTATCTAAGTTAATGAAAGATATATGAGCGATTGTGCTTTAGATACACACACTATGAGCACAAAAATTTAAACTAATGTTAACTGTCCGCTGATCCTACAATGGTCAGGCGAGAAGGGGAACTCTAGAGGGGAGTTAACTTGAAGATGACAACACATGCGCGATAAGACCTGCTAATGCTCGCTCAGTCTAACATAAATCATAATAATGAATGCGTATGCGCAAAAATCTACCTCAATGCTTCCTTTCTACATAGAGTGTTATTCTCAAATGAAATTTACGTTAAAAAAATTAAGAATTAAATGCGCCGAAATGTATATGGGAAAATTTATTACAGAATGCAATGCTTCGAAGCTTCATATGTGCAATCTGACACGGTTTCGCGCATAATTTTTGAATTAAAAGCACTTCACTTTGATTTTCAACCCGAACATGTCCCGAGATATATGACCCGGCCGTTAGCAGACCGGCTTATGACGGTCATCTCTAACACACTGAGATGGAATGATTTGCAATTTCTCTTGGAAACAGAATCACCAAAATGCAGCAGATGGTTTTTATCAACAGTTTAGTAACAATGCTGATGTGAAATACATAGAAGACATCGTTAGTCTACATTTTTAAGAGAAGCTCTAAAGATGCGTTTCGTTCCCGCATTAGACAACTTTCTATCACAATTACAAGGATAGAAATTACCCCATGACAAACTGACTGTGGCTTCGTGGAATAAACATATAAATTCAGCGAACAAAAACAGATTTATTTTCTCTTTTTCCTCGTTTCAAAATACAGCGACATCTTTATTTAAAGATATTTCCACCCGGCAGCTCGCCAGTTAAAACATTTTCAACTTCTTCCAACTTGATGTAACTTTTCTTCCAACTCCCACAACATTTATCCACGCTCAAAAATATGAATTCAGGGTTTGGAAATTTTCCATAACGCAGTCAAGGTTGCTACATTAGTAAGTTTCCTAAGACGCAAACTTGAGAAACCACGTCTTCGACTCACTGGGAGAACGGGAAATGCGTACTTACAAAGTTCAGTACTCTTTTGTTTCAAAAATCATTCAAATTTACAATTAATACCATATATTTTTTCCTAAAGTTTCAATTTGATTTAATATAGTCTACGTTTAGAGTCGAGTCCATTTTGACTACGTAAAGTTGGTTTTTGCTATTTGTATTTAAACCTTAAAATATAAAATAAAAAAGGACATACAACGCAAAGGTTCAAACGGAGTGCGCGTACTCAAAGGTTCTTAATCGCCGAACCACTCACCTTTCGTTGTAAGGTAAGTGGTATAACAATTAACAACTCTATACTGTTCAGCAACGGATTCCGAGACCACCACTTTTGGACGATTTTACACCGGAAAGGGGTGTCAGGCAATGAGCGTATTTCCGGAGTTCAATGTTAGATCACGCTCAGTAAAATGTAAACATCACCCTTCCATTCTTCACTTTCCCCCTATTTTGATGAAAAATAACTCCGCCCCGCGCATGCGCAAAAGGTTTCCGAATCCGGAGCTAAACAATGCCTCGGATTGTGCCATAATAGCTTCGACATAAATTTAAGTTTATTTTAAATGTAGTAATAAACTTTAAAAGGAGAAATGCTCAAGTCGGATCACGTCAAGTAATTTTCCCAGCGATAAAGCGAGTTTGATGCGAACAACCTTCTTTGGCTAATCTCAGAAAGCGAATGCACAAATACTGGCCAGTGAACTTACAGAAAATCACACCAGATAAATCTTTTAATCTATTAATATGTTTTTTTATTTACCGAAAAGACGGGAAAAGGAAATCTCGGCATTAACGAGTAAAGCTAAGGATTGAAGTTCTAGCAGTAAGTTCGATTACCTGAAGAACAATAATTCAAACTTCAGCGTCAACAAGTTTATTCCTTCCAGCTTCACAACATGTTTGTACGTTTTAATCTCAAATGGAAACATTCTGGAACATGATTGATTAGTGAATAACACGATTACGCAAACGTATTTGTTTTTGTGATTTCACTGCCAAACAATTTCATTTCTCGAGTTTGGCGGTTAAAAATTTCCACTTAAATTAAATAGAGACCGTTTGTACGCATAAACATAAAAAGCACTAAATGAGATATATAGTGATTTGGATGTTTTCAACTAATTAGTTTGTTAAGTTAAACAAAATCTATAGAAGTTTGATAATTGATTAAAGCATTTATATAAACACATTTTTAATTTATAATAGAAAATAATGAAAAACAGAGAAGACTGTTAACAGGTGGCGTTTAGGTTTAGTTATGACTGCATTCGGATTTGGGGGAAAAAAAACCGTGAAATCGATGTTCAAAAACATATTTTCCAATGAGAAATAAATTTAATCACTTTTATCTATCTTTCTTATGCAAAAATAAAGGATATATTTAAATTCAATAACTCTGATGTGGTGGTGCAAGATTCTCGTTGAATCAGGTAAAACTAACTCTCAATTTAATCACTAATCCAAACATAAAATTTAATAGAACTGTCAAAAACTAAAAGGGGCAGAAATGGAAATCTTAAAAATAATCCGGAAAGAAAAATCTTGTCTGTCAGTAAAAATGTAAATTTTTTTAAAAATAAGGTTAAATAAATCTTGCTCCAATTGTAAAGCCACAACCGTGCCCGAAAAAAAGACGATCAATCGCGGTTTCACTGTGCCTTATACCAACTGCAAGGAATTGAAACATAACCAACATCTGTGGGGCAACTGTTACAGACCGCATGGCAAACCAAGAGTTATATTTGGAAAACTCTTCTGGTTTGCTCGGGCCGGCGGAGCGACAACGGAAAGAAACCCGGAAACAATTTTGTTACTCAATATATTTTTTTCCAAAGATCATTTGTCCTAATAAAACGACAAGGGAAGACTGATACTGCCAGTTATTTTTCTTTTCTGGACTGGTCAGTGGAAGACGATGGTCACGTTCTGAATTCTCCTTTCCTGAGACAATCGACAAGGGGTCATTCACCAAGTCGTGGACAGTCCGAAAGGATGTCACACTGTAAGAAGTGCGTAGGTGTACAAAGATAAATTTCAGACACGCTAAGATGGTCCTCAGCTGTGAAATCTAGAAGAGACAGATAACATACGAAGATCTCGAATAACAGCGATGTATTGTTGCGTAAGTGATTGAATGAACTGGTAGGGAAGAGATCACGAATAGAAAGAGAAATTTTTAAAAAGAGCTCTTAATGGGCTGAATCGATATTTTCTTTAACGAAATCTACTTGGAAGGTTTTCTTTAATACAATAACACCCATAGGTATATAATGAGGGTTTTTTTTGTTAAAAAGCGACACATAGTGCAAAAGAATAAAAATTAAATGAAATTCCATACATTTTAAAGAATAGATATCTTGCGGATTCTGCAGGGTTATATCAGAACCAGAATTTACAAATCAGTTCAGCATATTTCATTTTCCCAAAATGGCGTAAATTGGGATTATTTTTTTTTCTCACATTAATCGATAACTCCAATCCCAATTCTAGATCATTCCGGAAGAAACCCTGAAAGATCAGCGGCCATGAGTCGAGAATTCGAACTCTATGTTACCTGTTACGTGGGTTCCATTACGGCCCACCTCATGTATCACAGTCATCTTTTGGGAAAAATCCCTAACCAAGTCCTCCTCGTTATTATGCTGATCGGGAAATGGGAATCCAACAACATAGGCTGAGTTTCCATCTTTTGTCACTTCCAAATATTATTTAACCATAATATGCTTGGAAGTTGCGGGTTATATTGGCGTTAAAAAAGAATCAAGAGGGCAGGAGGTAAATGAAGAAAATGGACTGCAATTTAATTCGATATCAAACAATAAATAATCGATCAGCAATGAAAAGTAAGCCAATGATTCACTGGAGAACAATATTCAGAGTACTTTTAAACAATGAAACATAAAATATGGAAAGAGCAAGGCAAAATCTAAGCTTACTAAACTGCAGATAATGAAGCGCCAAGAGTGTGCTAAAAATACGCTTAAAAAGGACGGAGAGGGATTCAGAGAGGTAATTTCCATGGTCCAGAATTAACAAGACTTAAATAAAGTGCCAATAGAAATTTTTAAGCGTTCCTTCTCAGAGGAGAATCAATGATGGTACAGGGAATATCCGCCCGTTAGTAACAACCAACTTGGAATTCATTTCAAGCATAATGAACGCAGAAGCTCATCAAGAAATGAAGGAAATTCATTTAAAGGTCCTTAAGAGGTTTTCCTCTAGAAAGAAATATTTCAGCATGTTTCAAACAAAGCTTGTATTCCCGAATGAAGACATATAAATTTTAGACTAGGAATTCTTCAACTGTGGGTTGCGAAGAATACTAATTTCATTACTATTTGTTGAATTTCTAAGTTTAATTTCTTTTTATTTATCATTAATTAATGTTTTATTTTCTAATATTGGAGTAACGACAGACTTTTTAGGATAAAAATGTGGTCGTGGTAGGATTTTTTTTTTGCTCCTCGAAAGGAGCTACGAGAGAAACGAGCGAAGTGTTCTCCCCTTGACTTCACTTACGCAATTTGGCTCATTTTGTGTTTAACTTCGTGCATAGTGAAGAAAATCATATATGCAATTTGGACTTCTTCCTGTTTACCGATAGGGTCCAAAATTTGATACGGATCTATAAATTAAGTGTAAATATCCCATACCAAAACTCATTCAGCTGGCTTGATGAATATCCGAGTTATCGCGTTCACTATCGCGAATTTCTAAGTTATCACACACGAACAGAATAGATCAACAAACAGCGGCTCAAAATTTGATACGGATCTAGACAATTCTGGTGATTTTTGACAGGCGCAGTACTTTGTGTTTTATGCATCGAAAACACGAAGAGTAAAAAGATTAAGAAGCCCTATTTTAGAGTGACCGATAAAAAAATCTTGGTTTATCTTAAACTGGGCCAATACCTAGTGTTGGTCCCTTGAACAATATTCATTCCAAAGGAAAGTGTGTGAATCCTTTTTATGGCACAAGGGCCAGGATTGGCCAAGCTGCGCCAGACAATGACATAAAATCTAAGCTTCTATAAAATACCAAAGAAAAGAAAAATGCTGTAAGTACTAATTAAAATGGATTTCTCTGACGCAAGAGGTTTAAATTAGTTACAACCTACCTTTATACACTCTTGATGATGAATGAGAGAAGGAAAGAGCAAACCATTGAAAACAGGAGCTTTAACATTTCAAAGAGATTAATTTTTTTTATGTCATCTTCCACGTTTTAGCCTTTCTTGACATAAATTTTTATCCATTCATCAGAATTTCAGTGCTGTATCAAATCAAACAATTACCAATTAAATGAGATTCCTCTGTGCTTCGGAAAAAACGTTTGCAATACTGAAGTCCGAACTTAGGTGAAATAATTGGGTGGAAAATTAACGACTTTCATAACAGCGTAAAAAATACATCAAAAGAAAGAAGTAAATTCTTTTTCTTAGTCGCTAATAATTATAATAGCTAACATGTTCCAAGAAATAACATACTGACAGCACATACAAAGCCGAACAGAAGAACATCAACCTTATGTGTACTTTTTTTTTTATAGTACCTTTAACAGACTCATTTTTACGGCATTTATATACAACAGTTAATGGATTCTTACTATTTTCTAGAATCTTCTACTATAATTCTGGAGCTTTTACTTTTGACCGGCTGATTAAGAAATCAAGATCCAGTTAACTCGTTTGCTAAAATTCGACCAATGTGTAATTGAAAAATTAGATTTCAGTTGTTTTCGGATAGTAACAAGGAAGCTTCAAACTATAATTGAACGCTGTATCATTAGATGAACTCAAGAATAGAAAAAGATCCAGTTAACTGGGTTAAAATTTTTATCAGTTTTATGTAATCATTTTAAAGAAGAAATTAAAAGTTTTTTTTTTTTTTTTCAATTTTAGATAATATTTATTTATGTCTTCAGTTACTTTGAACAACAATGGAATGAAATATAGGCGTGACTGGTATCCCATTTCAAAAATCCGGTAAACTATGCTATAAAAATCCGACATAATTTTTGTTAATTTAGAATATTCACGCGATTCACATTTATAGATGAACACACACATACTGAAAACAATTTCAACAGCGAAACAAAAAGCATAAAAATAATTTATTTTTTAAAACCTACACCAATTCCTAAAGTAACATATCTTTTTGCTTGTTTAACATTTAAAAAAAAATAATTGTCCTTTTTTTTTCCTTGAAAAGGCATACAATCTGAGAACTGAAGCTTTTATAATTTTTGTTAACTATTGAAAGTTCAGTGTGATAAGAGACATTTTGATGCAGACTGCATCTTTTTACTTATATCTTCAAGTATTCGATTAGGATTTGAAGTTTGGTTATCAACAAGCATTGGAGATGCGTAATTGCAGAAAATATTCATGGAATGTAAAGAATTTCGGTAAGAAATTCAAGTTCTTCAAAAATTACCCTAAAATCTTTCCCAATAAGATCTCAAGAAGAGTTTCTGATGCAAAAAGTTAGCAAGTATTTTTGTTAATGAGAATAAATAGTATTTCACTGTCTGCACAGCATCTAGGCTTTCAATCTTCAAGTATGTTCTGCATTTCATCACAATGTCAGTCGTGTAAAAATAGTGTAAATAATATTTTTACCCCAAAACAAAATTTGGGAAAGATAAACCGGAAGTCCGAAAATTCCGGATTTCAAAATGTAAGAAATCCGAATACATCCGGACCACAATCAGCCCTTGAAATATGCAGTTAGATCTATATTAAACAACAAACCAGTTTCGAATATAAGTTTTAGAGTCAGGAAAACAAAAAATCAGAGCAATAAATTTGCATCATTTACGAATTAATGTAAAGCAAAATCTTATTATGAAAAGTTAATACAAGGTCGAGGAACTTGTTTGATCGATTTAAATATGGATAAAACCGGATTAACAAAAATAGTATCTAAAATAACATCTTTTCTTCCGGAAATATTTCACTTTTGAAGACTTGTCTTCACACGCTTAAAAAAAAAATCAATAAACAGAGAGCGAAAAACTCGATTATTTCACCTTGATAGCAAACGCAGACACTTTCTTTTTCTCCAAGTTCGGTCTTCAAACTGTCTAGACAACAAGAACGGATCTCCGAAAGAAACCTTGCGACACAAAATGCACAGTTCTTTTTTTTTAATGATGTGACAATAGGTAGAAGATTTGCTGGAGGGAAGGCAATTTCTAGTTCGATTTCAAAAAACTCTTTTGTGTTTTTTTTTTCCTAAGGAAGTTCCTGATTTAAACACCGGTAAGATAGTTTTACTTCAAATTTCAGTTTCAACATAAGCTTAAAATGACGCCAACTACCGCGCCAATGAATCATCTATACAAACAAAAATAGGGATTCTTTTGTATGAAGTTTGGCGAAGAGAACAACATGGTTCAAAATAATTTCCGTAGTTTTTTCCGCAAATGTTATCGAAGCCCGGAATAAAAATATAGGAATCTTTTAACCAGTCAATTTTAATTTAATTTTTAATATCCATTAATACTTCTATCAATCAAGCATTTTGGATGACTTTAAAAATAAATATCACATACGCATTGCATTTCCTATAACTTGGCGCATTTTTAGGCGTAATTAATCATCCTGTTTTCAATTCGTCAATTATTATTTATACTGATGTTTTAAAAAGGGGCTGTTTTTAAATAGCGAGTTGCAATGTATATAGTTCTAAAAACTTTTGAATACTTTTAAATGATAATAAGAAACAACTTCCACTATAACATTTTCAGATATATCTGTTTTTGCAAACAATTACAGGAAGACAAAATCAAATGCTGGATTTTCCGAAATTCATTATTGTTATATAAATAGTTTGTTATGCAAAGGATTGTAGTTGGTTCAGATTTATTAGACAAATGTATGTAACCAGCTAAATTTTTAATAATTTAATCAGTTTTTAAATAATTAAGTATTATCATTATTATTAAACTAATTAATATGAATAATTTTTTACATAAAATAATTTATAAATGTTCAATAATTACGTTTAATAATTTATTATATCGACAGGTCTTTTAAATGTTGATTTTAAGTAAATAAATAGAATTGTATTCAAGAAGAATATTTCGTCTTTTTACAATATTAAGAAGGGTGAAAGCATGTTGTTGACCATGAAGATCATTAATTTTTTTTATTTCAAAACTGAGGGTAAAAAGTATTTTTTAAAATTTTATTTCTAACTTTTAAAAGTAAAAATCAACTCAGATTCTTAATTTTCATTTGAGCTTATGGCAAGCTTAAGTCGATCAGCTACCTATCAATAAATACAGAAGTAGTTTTAACATTTGATTTTTTTTTAAATGTATTTGATCTTACAAGAACCTTGAAAGTTTCTCTTTCATTTTGATTGTTATAAGTACTGAAAAATCTAAAGATAATGATAAATTAAAACGCTTATAAACATTAAAACACGAAAAAAAGAACTTTTAACAATTTAACACATTTGCCGCTGAACAAATTAAACAAAATAGTCAGAAATGAAGTCAACAGGAACAAGAGTAATTAGGTGCTTGATTCCGACAGTTTACATCAAGGGCATTTGTCTTCAGCTTATCAACCAGTTGATCAGCTTCCAAAATTTCAGAGTTCCGGCGCGTGAATTGTCTCTTCTTTATCAACATTTTCATCAACTAACAGCACTTTTCTCCACCAGCGCCTTTTTTTTTTTTTAACGCAAACCATTTGTAAAAATACATTTGTTCCAAATTCAACAATTACACAAGCACAAGTTTTGCTCTGCGAATGTTCTCAGAATGATTCCACAGTTGCTAATTTTGAACTCATTTTCTCATCAGAGGGCAGACGAAAAAAGTAAACCAACCCAATTTTTCGGTTGATTGATTGAAGAGTGTCATTAAGTTTTGCTGAAGAAGTATATTGTGATATGCTGCAGATATCCTCTTTAACTAGCGGAAAATGAATCAGATGATGCATTGGAGTAGAAGACGGCAAAGTCTCACGGTTTTCATTGCGAATTTCGTGTATATATTTAGCTGACACTGCTTTAATATGTACCCACTCTTCTAGCAAATAATACGTTTTTAAGAGGAGTACCTACTTTTCATGCTAAAATTGTTATTGAAAAGAGAAGTAAGTATAAGGGTAAAACTTAATATAATTACCGACATCATCCAAAATAAGAATGGGAGACAAAAATACATTCTAATTAAGAAATACGAAAGAATTTCCCTCTCCCCCAGACACTTCGCAAAGACTTTGCCTTTTATCCGACAATTCCCACGACTTAAATTTAAACAAGTGTTTCAGAGAATGAGCTAGTGTTAAAGCTCCAAAAATTAAGAATAGTAAATTATCATTCAAAAGTTTAACAAAATTCTTTAATCGTGATGCTTTACAGCTTTACAATAGGGTAAAAGTGAATCACTGCAATAGGTGAATTCTTACACATACCGCAATAGGGTGAAAGTGAAACAAACACAAAACTAATTTTATATCTATTTTTGGAAGATAACTAACGAAGTGCGTAAATTTGGGGATTCAAATCATTACATGACGCGATGATGCACAGATCCAGAGGTGACTGATAGGCGTTATCTTTTGAGCAATATGTCGAGAATGCTATTTATTAAGCAAACGTATGGCGAGCTCTAACTGCTAAGTCGCATGTGGAGGAGAGAAGATTGAATATATATCGTTTACGCAAAAAAACTTTTGTTTTGCCTGGTTTCTAAATTTTGGTTCCTGGTCCCAGCTTCTAAATTTTGTCTCCAGATCCAAATTGAATGTCCTGCTTTTAACTCATAAATAAATAAATCACAATAGAAAAATATTAACTAAATTTTATTCTAAAAAGGTAGTTTCAGAAGAATTCTCCTTCCCATCGATAACTACTTATAAAATATGCTAACCCCGTTTTAGTGAACACGGCAGTTCTGTATCGCAATTCTTTCGAATATTGTTACGAAAATCGTCCTGTGAGTGTACGCTGAAAAGAGACCAACAAGTACGATAATGGAGAATGGCACTTTATTCTCAAATATTCCAGAAAACACAAAGCGCAGGTAACAGTAAAAACAGCACTTACACAAATTAGCAACACAAACAGACAGCAATTCATTAATAATAACAGCAACAGCACTTTCAATACCGCAAGGCGTCTAATAGCTAACCAGCTCGCACTTCAGACAACAGAAGAGAGATTCCAAAGTTCGCACTCCAAAGACGATCAACACGTACAAAATCGATCAACACAAACACCTGTGATACGAGCACGGTCATGACGTCACATGGAATCATCCGGATCTCGGCCTCTAACAGAGATATCAAGAAAATTCCAGTACTTTTGAGATCCCACATTTCGTCGTCATGTGCTGTTTTTATACTGTTACCTGCGCTTTGTGTTTTCCGGAATATTCGAGAATACCGGAATATTCGAGAATAAAGTGTCATTCTCCATTATCCTGCATGTTGGACTCTTTTCACCCTACACACACAGGGCGATTTTCGTAACAATATTATTAATAATATTATGCTATGTGTTAGTTCGTGCTCCCTAAACTGTCATTGTAAAATGACAAACATCTCGAATGGACCAAGATAATCCGTTTTCTCTTTTTCACTTTGCCACGACCCTTCTCTATCCTCTCTGCCCAATATGTAGAGTGAAGATCAGAAAATCTGGTCACTTCAGGTAATGCCATTTTGCTGTAATTTATGAAAAGAATATGTCAATAAGGATGGCGAAGTTCCAGTTTCCAGACCCGAGTCCAATAAAGAGCTACCGAATATGCAAGCCTAGTGCCATTAAATACGTATGGGTAACTTGGTATGGGAGTTTAGAGACGTGTCACCATGAACTTCTGGATAAATTTTCATTTATTCACTAAAATATGTACTCAACTCAATGTCTGTAAACTAGATATCAAACCCACCATATTTATCTCAATTTTAACCTCATTGAAAATTAAAGCGTTTGAAGTAATAACTGAGCAGTGTTTCTTAAATCAGGCACATAAACCTGATACTCTATGTTCACAATAAGTGGTGGCTCGTTGGCAGATTCTTGGCTTCGAGGTAAGAAGATAGCAGGTTTGAGCTCAATTCCAGTGAAGATCCGCTGCGTACGTGGGTTTGGTGCATACTACATCTGCCAGTGTAGGCAGTGGCGAATCCAGGATTTTGGTCCGGAGGTGGCTGAAGTTATAAAAAATTTTGTATCGTCGTGAACTCATGGCGTCAGTCAAAGCACTTTAACTTTACTCACCTGACAATAAAAATCACGAAGGACATTACAATACTTTCCATAATTTAACAAAAACACAATGAAATAACTAGCCAAAAAATGTTTTCGACTGCCTTAACGCTACAAGTACGAGTGGGGTGATTATAAAAGCGGGAGAATTTTCGAGCCTGTCAAACCAGAAAGCAATGTTGCCACTTTTTTTAAAAAAAGGAGATTAAGAATAAACTGCTATTGTTTGAAAAAAAACGAATTTTGGTTTAGCTCTGGGGGAGGGTGTAGCCCCATAGCCACTTCCTGGATTCGCCACTGATTGTAGGTCAATGTCCTCACACTGGTATGTCGTAGAAGTATGGAGAGAGGCGTAGCAGCTCAGTCATCTGACCACGGTTCAAAGTGACAGGGTCAGTCCCAAATAGCCTTTG
The DNA here is from genome assembly GCA_013235015.1 of Araneus ventricosus. Taxonomy (NCBI): domain Eukaryota; kingdom Metazoa; phylum Arthropoda; class Arachnida; order Araneae; family Araneidae; genus Araneus; species Araneus ventricosus. The sequence goes on from BGPR01000939.1 coordinate 283,135, forward strand.
TGTAGCTTTGAAACGCGACATTCGTCGAACTAAAATACAGAAATTTTCCCCTACTCCACAAGAGACATTACTTCTATACTATTTCACATAATAAGAAAAGAAGCATGCAAAAAGACAGAAAAATCCGAAATTCGAACCCCATCTCGGAGAAACATCAAAATCTCAAGCAATACATTCAAAGACATCTATTTCTAAATGCTGGATCCTTTTGTTTCAGCCGAAAAATACATCTTGAGAAAGCAGTATCTAGCAACACTAAAACATTAAAAAAGGGGCAAATACTAAACATCAATTAAACCAAGTGGATCGTCATTCGCCGAGAGGCCATTCCCCGCGAACATCCGTGCCAAAAATCAAGAACTTCATTTGGCTTTTTGCCAGCCGGCACCAAAGAAATTTGGAACCCACCACCTACGCTGGGGGAGGATATGTAACATACCATTTATTAAAATGGCCATTCCACTTTCGCACGCCATGAAAAATGGATCGAGAGGACAAATAGCTCAAAAATAACCAGTAGAACTAATTCACAGTTTCATGCCTGTGAGAATGAAGCATAGGGAAAACCTTAAGATACAAACACGACAATGAAACAAATATCAGTGATTTTTTTAATACATAATTACATGCGCATTTCTTCATGCAACCAAGAGTTATCAGACATATCAATAAAACTTAAAATGTTTCATTAAGAAGATATTAGTTTTTAGCTCAGATTATTAGTTATTTTAGTAACAAATTAAAAATAACAATTCATTGGTTAAATTGATGCCAGTTGAGTGCGTTTAGTTGCATTACACTCCGAAATATTTTTTGGAACATTCAGGTTATTTTTCATACCCATTTTCGAATTTTTCGTAAGATGAAAAGTATAGAAAAAGAAAGGGATGAGGGGGGATAGAAAAAACACAACAAAACAATGAAAATAGATAAATTAATATCAAGGTCACGCTTAGCTACAGTCTGACTAGAGTTCCCTGAAATTTTTCCATCGGCAACCCCTTTTTCATTAGAAATGGTTGCTTTACACGACCCCAATAGACACATTTGTAGATGAATATTAATAGTTGATCAAGACAAAGAAAATTTATAATGGAACAAATCAACAAGATGATTTTGTTTTGTTAATAGTGTAAAAATCAGAACGTTCTCGGTGTCCAATTTAGGGTCAGGACTCAAAATTAAGATTCTATAGACTTGGGTCTACACAACGCTCTGATAGTAATCTGAAGACCTGTACTAAATAAAAGTCTGATACATTACACAACTTCCAACTTCATGAAAAAAGTGTGCCCGGTTATGAAAATGTTTTCATACGAAAATAGATTTCATAGCAACTCCCCATGCATCAGATATTCGCGACTCGATCTCGAATGCACGGCTTAATTTTTTTTTTCTTTTCAAAATCAACTTTTAAAAGATTTTTCTGGCATTTTCTAACAAAATATTGAGAAATAGTTCCAAAATAATGTCTCAAGACATAAAAATTCCTTTTTCACCGGACAGAGAGCAACATGTGTACATTAATTTAAAAATTATAATCTGAAGTGACAGTAAATATAAAGCAAAATGTAGACTACTTAAGACTTTCTCACCAGTTCGAATATTTAATCGCTACATCTTCAAAATTCTAATTCTGCTTTTATTTTTTAAAAATTAATTTTTAATAATAACAATGACACTCATTAATATACAATTCACGTAAATAAAGAACTGGTAATAACCGACGAACACGACCTCGCAAATCTAAAATGAATATTATGAACTCAAATCCTATGTCACTGACATCCGAAGCATTTTTTGCTCGACACAGTTTGAAGACAGACAATTCTACAGGCAATGTCACGAATTTTCGCACGTTGCGTAACAAAGATATTCTTTAGATGATTTTTTTATTTTAAAAGATAAATACTAAATCCCTAGTACAGTAATAAAAATAATAAAGAGAGAGCCATTAATGAGCTCATCTTTGTTTACACACAAAGAACATGCAATTTACAATGTTTCTTTTACCCTCTCCTCAGATTAATTTAAAAAAAATAAACAAAGGCACATTATAATTGTTTGCATATCCATTTGCTCGTTTTTAATTTCTTTTTCTTTCTGTTTTTTAAAGGCGATTTGATTACTAGACTTTCTTTCCTACATTCCCTCAGTGGTAAAGCTAAGATTACAGACATTAAAAAAAAAAAGAAAGAAAAAGTTACAGACCAACAATTCTCAAACTGTAGGCCCAGATTCCTGTAGGAATCATGTATATGAACTTTAGCGTCTCAAAAGTCTTGGATAGTGCATGATTTTTCCAGATGAAAAATATTAGACAGGAAAAAAGAAGCAAGAAACTTTATATTGTCTAAAAAAAATTACTAAATCACAGTATTTATTTAAATGCTTCTAATTTCACCCTCTCTCAAAGAATGCATATTTTGGGATAGCGATCACTTTCAGACGAAAAGCTGTAGTGAAAAGAAAATGTTTTAAACGTTCTGGTCTAGAGCAGGGCTTATCAAATCATTTTTAATCGTAGGCCAAGTATTATAAAACAAATAAGAATGATAGATTAGAACAAATTTCATACAAGGCTGGTAAATTTAAAAGGAATGTTTTAATTCAATTTTTAAGCCATTTTTGTTTTCTATCACCCACTGCCGACCTTAGGGGATGTGGGGCCCAATTGGAAAAGATGATGGACAAGTTTTTTTTTTTAAGAATCTAAGGATTTAGAGTTGAGAAAAAAACAGCGGGACTTCTCCCTTCGAATTTCTCGTCTACTAGCACAATATGGCGGGCTTTATGTTTCATAGAATAATGAAGAAAACCGAGTATGTATTTTGGATGTCCTTCTTTCTTCCGATCGGAAACTAAATTCGATACAGAATTGCAATTTTCGCTCCTGTGAATTATGGGGTTCACTTACACACGGACACACATATAGACAGAGTCAGATGGATTACTTAGATGGAATTTGTCAAAAATAGGATACAGATCTACAATTCTGATGATGAAAACCGTATCCAAATATTATCCTTCTAACACTATTTGATTTTGTGTCATCGTGTCCACATGTACACGGACGGACAACAAAGGCTTTAGGTGGACGGTTTGTATACTCGTACACAAGGAATCAAAAAAAGATGAAGAAAGTATCTCCCTTAATTATTTGAACTCAATTTTGTATCTTCTCGTAATCTAGCTATAGCAATACGCCATTGAGCTGAGGGGAGAGTAGACAGCATACTGGAGCGGGGCCCAATTTGGAGCAATCGGTCCAATCGGCTTAAGGCCGGCCCTGCTACCACCAGTGGCGTAGGGAGGCTAAGTGGTATGAAATGCTTTTGTCACCCCTAATCGTCACCACTGCTTTAACAAAGCTTAATAGTGCCCGGAGCATGGCATTCTTTTCGTTCCTTCGTAATATTTGGGTTTAAAAAGAGACATAAAGGCACTAGCATTTCAGCTTCATGGTGCTCTCAAAGACTGACGACCTTGAAATCTATACCTCGCCCCCCCCTTCCCCTTTGTCTCGCCATTGACTACCACTGAAGAAATTGACAGAATCACATATTATTCAGGTTTTGACGATTCTTAAATTTTCCATTACGGCCACGGTTCAGATATTGAAACATAATTTCAGATGTCTTTACTCGATTGTTTGTTTATGTAATCTTTTGCTTATATATAATTGTTTTTCTTTCCAGATTTTCAGAAATTTACAAAAACAGTTTCCTATCTAGAAATCTAAATTCGGCATTTTTTTTCTCTCCATCAAGCAAATATTCTTCTCGTAAAAGTTTAAAAAATAGCGCAAAAGGAGTAATTCACCATACAGAATTAAGTCGCATTTGAGAGAAATAATATTATGCGCCTCAACCAAGGGATTTCAATGCCGATGACCTTAACAAGAAGCTGAAACAAGTATTAGTCCACATACATCATCTCACAAAAATGTTATCAGGATCATTCACCTGTTTGTCAGCTTGTTTATTACGGGCTAAGGACTTCAACTGAACAAACTGAAAGCTGTAAGCATTGCACCCAAACGTGTTAATAGTGGAATACATTCCCGCTTATGTGTGTTCTTTTAACAGCTGAAATATTCAACTACTTAAAACGACGTACCGTAATAGAGGAGAAAATCACGAAACTTTATAAATCATTATGCAAACTTTAATCACACATGAGCAAGGAATGCGATACTTCAAAGGTTTTAGAAAGACAAATAGGGAAGAGAGAGGACAACATTCCTGTTCAAGCTGCGAATTTGCTCGACGCTGACCAGGATTTAACTTATCAAATTAATAAAAATGGAAATATTATTGAAGAATAAAACTAAACTGAATTTCTGTCGTAACACAAGGACCCGCAACTATGTTTCCTTTTCATAAAATCGAATAAATATGTAAAATATTATTATTTTTTTTACCAACCACCTGTTGTTATTTAATTTGCAACATTCTTCATACATGTCAAACTGTTTTTGCTGAACTTTTCATTCAGGCCATTTGATCTTTTGACTAATTAGATTACAGATTTTTGAAGATTGATGTATTATCACACAATATTTCATTATATTGTCCACCCATAAGTAATTAGCTTGTTTAGCATAGTTATCACATAGTGTACCATTCATGGCACACGTGGCGTTGCGATCAGTTTTAACTTTTCGATTAGTGTGTACCATCGATGGTAAACGTGGCCTGAATGGAAAGTTTAGCATGGGCCATCCTTGGTACGCGTGGCACGGAACGTGTTAAACATGGTTCCTGAATGAAGGAGAGTACAAGCTTTTCCATTTTCTTCCTTTTTCTTATAGTTTTTCTTTTCCTTTTTCTTATAATTCAAGAATTTTAAAAATTATATAACTGTAATGTTTGAGCACTCAAATCAATCACAGTTGGCATTAATTCACAGGATAAAGAGTTGGCTTATCTTCGAATAAGTTACACGATAAGTTGCGTTTACACTTTGACAATCGCTGGTTTCAACAGAACAAAATATCGTCACCAACCGTCAACCTGATAACAAGGATACGGATATGGGCAGAAAGGAAAAAAGAAGGGTCAGTGGCAAGTCGTTGTCCAATCCACAATTCTATTGTCCACTGCCCTAAAGTTCTGCGCATGCGGATGTCCTTGCTGACAGATTATCGACATCATTCGATTAAGTCAATTGTGGGGATGAGATCTACCTTTTTATATTGCGGCCAGCGATTGTCCCAGTGTAAATGCAGCTATTGAGAATACATGTGAAAATGACTCACGCCCGGACAGTGGGCACACCAGGGTTGGCAAGTAATTAGTGAAAAGGTCAGGCAATCTTTGGATCATACTGCCGGAGCAAGAGGTAATCGAGCCAATACTTCTTTCGTGGAATTAGGATTTATTAACTCTTAGAGTTACAGCTAATTTCAATACATATTTCTCAAGTTTTAATAGAGGCTTGTGTCGTACATTAACTTGGAAGTTACACTGCAAAGAGAGAATGACACCAGAATCGCAAAGACAGCGCCTCGTTCTAAAATTTAGTGCTAACATTCTTCTCGATGTAGCACGGTCGAAATTGGAATGCGAGATAGTAGTTAAAAATAAATTGCCAGCCATTTCATAACTTTTATTTTTTTACCTCTGTAAACTTTTCAGAATTAAGAGGAAAGGGAGCACTAAACCTAAATCTACGCAACGACGTAAGTTTTCCCCTCCGTTTAGAAGAATAAACATTTTAATTCTAAATTTTTACATAGTCATTATAATTTCAATTTAAATACCTTCGAAAATCAATAAAATTATGTGCACTATAACAACTAAATTTTATGAGCGATATTATTAGACATAGTAAGCGTTAACTGCCATTTCGTAAAAGTCATATTTCTATTCTTAGCCTTGAAATGTCGCGAAAAAGGCCTCTATGCAGAAGAAACAGAATTTTTATCACTCAGAATTACTACCAGGAATAATTTTGAAATTTCGATATTGGAAGGATTCAAAAAATTTAAGCAATTTAGAAAAAAGAAAGCTTTTTAATAATAATCTAATAAGTAAGAACTAAAAATATTCTCATAAAGATTCTTTTTTTGAAATCATGTAACAAAATAATGCTTTTCCTCAAAACGCATTTGTTTATATCAGGCATATTAAATTACTCTTCCTTAAACTTTTTACAATTTCTAGCCCCTTTCGACAGAAAAGATTTGGCGACCACATATTCATATGAATTTTTTTAGGACTCCAAGTATCCTACGTAGAAAAATAATGTAGTAATTAATGACAAATAAAAAAAAAATGGGAAAAAAAGCATTTGGGAATTTTTAAATCATGATGGCTTTTACAACAATTTTTGTTTATCCTGGAATAATTTTCGTTTAATGAAGCGGCTGATAAACTGAGACCAGAAAAATATTCATGCAACTCCAAAATTCCGTTACGCAACTCTATTTGGGATCGCGACTGAAGGATCAAACAGTTTTGAGGTAATTAAAAATTTTTAAAGGAATAATTTTTGTTCGTTGATGCAGCTGATAAACTGGGACCAGAAATAAACTCCGTGCGAATATAAAATTCCGTTACGCGACCCTATTTAGGATCGCGACTGAAGGATCGAGCAGTTTCGAACTAAGTAAAAATTTTAAAATGGCAGCACTTGCTCCAGTTGGTATCGTCAACAATTTTATGGATCAGCAACATTTGAATTAACTTCTTACCAATTTTTTACCCTCATAAACAGCTTTATTTTTGAAATTTATCCTAATTCCTGTGGGCGCAGCTATTTTATCTCCTGCTGACGCAAAATGAGAAGCAGCGTATCAACAAACAATCCCTCGGCTGTCATTAACCCAACCACCGACACAGAAAACGACCTTGGGCGGTGATTCCCCCGAGGCTGAAAGCGTGAGTAATAACTGCCACGGAAAAACACATCACTGTCTCTCGCATGCGCGCACACCACCGTGGTGCAATCCCCCATACATTTCGATTACCAGGTGGAAAACTAAGTTTGTTTCCATCTGCAATTACAAATAAGTCATGCCCCACATGCTGCTTGCTTATAATTAGAAAGAAATTGGCCGGAGATCTCTGAATTTATTCATATTAAAAAAGTATTTTCTATAAAAACATAAAAAAGGACCAATAAATTTCGACAACGGATTCGAAAAATGTAAATTCAACTAATTAAACTAAAACTGGTTTTCACAAATATGAAATCGGCTAGTTTCCGTTTCATTCATAGACGTGGAACATTTATTTGCAAGAGGTCGCAGCCCGTTCACAAAGAGTGGCACCCAAATGCACGAGAACGCTCCATATAATACACAAAAAAATAGAAGGACACAAACATGACGCAAGTACAAGAGGAACACATGAATCGGGATTAGAACACGCCAATTCAAACAAAAGCCGAACACAAAAATATATGAATAAAATAATTAAACGAAGCATAGTATGACAAAGAAATATAATTAGACGAAAGAAACTAAATGCCAGGATAAAATCAAAAACGCAAAAATATTTTCTATTCTAGAATTGATCTTTTCCCATTACAAGCGTATGGCTGATCATTCTGGAAATGAGGCACGCCACTCCACGAGTTGGATTTCCGATTTTCTTTTTTTACAGTGCAAGGCAAGACTAAAAACGCACTTTGTATTTAACATCAAACTTCAAAGGCATTTTTATATCGAAAATATGCCGTTATTTTTGTTTATTAGAAAACGATTTTGACTAAACGACGCTATTTACCTCACCAAGAACTCTTTGGAATCAAACTTTGACAAAAATCCATTCCAGCGACCACCGGATACGGCGACCTCATTTCGTTAATGACTGTCAACACTGAATCTAGATTATCAGAAATTTTCCAAGCATCGATAGCGCAATTCCTATCGCATACTCATATGTGGTTTTTCCCTCCAACTAGAGTTGGCAATAGCAATTCTTTTCTTTATTATTATTAGAACCTTATCCGCCAGCTGTACAATAAAGACACACAACAAAACATCAAATTAAGTCTTAAAATCATGATAACGCATGCAAGAATTAACAAATTACGAACTGCGCAATTTTGGGAAAGTAGGACGGAAAAGTTATTATTACAAAAGGTAATCTTCTAGCTTAACTATATTCTAACTTCCTTCCACTCCTTATTAATTAAAATAGTACTCCGAATTCTTTTTTATAAATTAGTTAATAACACTCAAATAATTTATGAGTCAGCTTAAAAATAAAAGTGCGTAAAAGGAACCTCTGTCCTTGAAGAATTTTTTTCCCTTCAAGTACACAGTAATATAACTGAAAACCAACGACCATTCTATGAATTTGCGCACACTACTGAATAAGTAGATTGTCATCCAATACTGCACCAATAGCAATCCGTAGTACAACAAACTATTTATAATGCAATAATTAACTTTGGAAAGACCTAGCAGTAGAATTTTGCTTTTGCGAAAACAACTATATATCTCCAAATACTGTTTTGGAATGATTCCTTGTTGCATAACTGCGTCGAAATAGGGCTGAGAAGTTTAAAATTTACACACAAGAGTGATATGGTACTTCCTCCAAATATAATAGTGATTAGCTTGAATATGAACTAAAAGTCCAATAGCAACCAACGATACATAGTACAATTATGAAAAAAATAAGGAAGTTTAAAAACAGTAATTCTAAACAACGAATTGTTTCAGATAAATATAAATACGAAATAACAGCAAAAATAATGTTTTTCAGGGACAGTACTAAAAATATTAGTGACCGATTAACACATTCTGTTACTGTCAACAAGTCAGAAGAATACTGATTCACGAAAAATGCACCGAAAACTAAATAAAAGTCAAATTTTTTTTTAGGAAAATTAAGTCTAAGCACAGGATAAAGGACACTCCTATTTGAAGTTAACTAATTTTAACGATGCATTCTAAGAACAAATAAGGCTGATTTAAAAAGTCATTTTGCATTCACCCCTTACCAGTGTTTCCCGAGCTCAGTTCGTGCATCGAATTACGGCATTTTTAAACCTACAAGTTAAAAAATCAAGTCATTCATAGACGTTATCATTCGATACAAAAAGAACCGGTAATGCATTAACATCTCAAGTGTTCTATGGACATATAGTTGAATTAATACGGCAACACATTCCCAAAACGGGGGGGGGGGGGGCGCCAACTAATTAGACGGTATAAAATATTACATTGTTTGGTGGTTAAATCTTGGCATTCGAAAATCCACCAATATTATCAAGAATTGAAGAATCATCAATTGGCTTACAACACCAAAAAATATCAATGAAAACGGGCTTATGAAGAAAGACCAGTTCCTACGTATCACACCACCATTTCGATTGACATCCATTTTTCTTCCAAAGGTTTTTCTAGTTCGACTGAAGCACAAAAGCCAGTTCCAAACTCACCTGCACTGAGCAGACGTTCTGCTGCTCACACAACTTCCCGTGAGCACGGGCACGCAGCAAAACATAGCGTCGACAGCGAACAATACTCCTCTTCAATCAACTTCCCATAACGAGATGAGATCGAAAGCGGGCGCCGGACAGTGGGGCATCCACATGGAAGAGAGCCGCTCACTGCGCAGCCGGACGGAGCATGAGGGAAAGGGGAATGAATGAAAAGGGGGGCGTTGCCCTCTCCCAGTCTATAATTTAGTGTTGGTGGCGCGTGGAGAA
>BGPR01000939.1:292813-350527 GCA_013235015.1 Araneus ventricosus
TCGCGCAATATTTATCCTCTAAATGTTTTACTTATGTCTGGAATGAGTATATTAAAAATTGAAAATCAAAAACGGACGCTATAATTTTGAATGCCGTCTTTAGAAGTTGTGGTTGACGGATTATATTTCGTTTTGTGATGGACAAACAAAAGTAGTTCACTGGATGTCTGAGTACTGATTTCACAGCAGACGATGATCTGATAACCACAGATTGGAATAAAGCACAATGCAATGAATCATCTTACAAATTTATAACGACAGCGAAGAAATTTTTGGACTATCCTCCGTTCTACAAGCGTCGTACAGCGAACACAAGAAAACAGTTCTGTCAAGAATTTCATCGAGTTTTGGAAAAAACTCAATGAGAGCATTCCACACCTTTAAACAAGTAACGATTCCTAAAGCCAACAATACTTTTTGGTGATTAGAATTAATTTAAAATCTTAATTTGTCATGCCTTCCACCACCAAAATTTCTTTGAAGCTCTTGTCTTTTCCTCTTTTTAAACCAAACATACAGTAGAACCACGGAAATCCGAACATCTTTTTCAATTTTCTGAAAAATTGTTACTGAAAAATTAAATAAAAATAACAGTTACGAATCAGATACAAAGCTAATGTTTATTCCGAACTTAAAATAAGTATTCGAATGGGTCTTGACGAACTCGGATATCATCTTTTTATCCTCAACTTGTTTGCCATTGCAACGTGCGAATCGCCGCGTCCTCTTTTCGAACGCCTTCACAAGGCACCCAGTGAATAGTCTACTGCAGTGGTTTCCAATCTTTTTTGTTGGGCGGACCACCTGTTGTGTAACAAAATATTTTGAGGCCCACTAACTAAATATAAAAACAAAAAATACAAATACATACAATTATATTTATATATATACATTAATTATATGCACGTAAATGTCGGTAATTGGTACAGCTTAATGTACAAGGATTCAAAATAAATTGTTTATTAAGCAAAAAACGAGTGACGACTCTTAACCAGCACCCACTCGTACGCTAGCCGCGGCCCATGGGTTGGGAACCGCTGGTCTACTGCATTTGGTATATCAAGAGTATTTTACCAAATTTCCCAATCCGAACAAAGGTCAGCCCTAATTAGTTCGGATTCCAGGGGCTCTACTGTATTCATTTTCCCGAATTTTGTACCTGGATGCTTTTCAAATGTGTAGATATTTATATTTTCTTTAAAAGAATTAAGTAAAATCCGAAAATAAACGCAAACCAGTTCAAAAGCATATGAACGGACATTTCCAGTTCAAAAGTAGACATTTAATACAAATTATAATTAGTTCATAATTAAGAGCATAATTATGTGTTTTTGAAAAATTTCTCAAAAATGGTTCAACCAAAATATTGGGTTGAGGAAAGGTTTCTTCATTTTAACAGTAAAAACATTAAACAAAATTTTTTCACATTTTAGATGTTGTTTATTAACACTTTCATGCCGGCTCTGAAATTTACATTATTCAAGTGTGACCCACTGGTGGCACACCCCGGCGTGAACGTGTTAAAACAAATATGTACCATTCCGATTGAGAACCTTTTGGTAAAACCATAATCATTTCAGTTACGACTATCTGAGATTTCTTGGCAAAAAATTTTACTGATTTTTTTTTGCGTGTATGTTTTAAAACCAGTTTTGCATCATTAAGAAAGAAACATATAACAATTTAAAGGATCAAGGTCAGGACTAGACACCTAACATTTTTAGCCAATCTCTTTTCGTTTTTAGCGGATCGCTCAAGATGTACGTGCTCTAGCATTGTTTGGATGGAATGCAATACTTTTCTTTGGATCTATGACGAACTTTTTTTTCCAGTTTGCTTATTTATGCTTGTTGCTGATACGAGCGATCAAAAAAATATATCAATAACAGACGGTATACTTTTGAATGCCAATCTTTAGAAGTTATTCATATACGATAACATTTCGTTTCACGACGGAACAACAAAATAGTTCAATGGATGTCTGAGCACCGATCTGAGATCAGATGATGATCTGATAACATTAGATACGAATAAAGCACAATGCAGTGAATCATCTTAAAAATTTATGACGATAGCCACGAAATATTTTGGGAATTCTCCTTTTGTCAAGCGCCGTACGAGCAACACCTCATGATGCACAAGTCTCTTCCAATCTCAGCATACACACATTCACCTTCCTTGCCGTCTATCGCTAACTGACCTCTGCTTTGACATTTCCTCTCACTTCAAATCACGATATATCGTTTCGTATGTGATCCACTTTACATCGCCTATAAAGGGACTTATCAAAAATACATCCATTTCATTCTGTTTTAGCCAGGGGTGTAGTGGAGTCCGGCACTGAATTTTTTTCCCAAGAGAAATAAATAAGAAAAAATTGTGGAAACGTCCTTAAAACAGCGCGATTTTGGTCACCCAGCTTAGACGTGACTATCTCGTAGGTCAAGGCTTAGAGCGTCCCGGCACTGATTATTTTGTGACTAGACCACTGGTCTTTCCCCAATGTAAATCTGATCCATGAAACTTTTCACAGATAAATCATTTGACAACCACACACCGCACTGCTCTCTTCAGTTGGTTTAAAAATGTCTTGTGATCAACGTTTTGTTCCTCAATGCTTAAATGAATGTTTTTGTCCTAGTCTTGGTTTATCTTCTTCCCGATTTCATCGACCGTCTGAGCAAAGAAAGATGAACATTGACACCAAAATGACAACAACTGAATCAGCTTTGGAGGGGGGGGGGGGGGGTTCTTAATAAAATAGCACCATGCCCATAATCATCACTATTTTTTTTTTTTAACAAAATGAGTCATATTTCCCCCCCTTTTTCTTGCAACAAAATTTCCAAATGTACAGGTTGGTTGTATGAGGTTTAATGGCGCAAGAGCCATTTTTTGGCTAAACTGCGCCAAACGTATGGTAGATAAGCACGAACAGGGTGTACAGAATTTCTTTCATTTTCACACTGACAGTCAGCATTTTAGGAAAAGTTTCTAAATTGTGTATTTCTGATTTTTTTAAAAATTATAAAATGTGTATTTTTGATTCTTCTGTGTTTTAGCTGCAGCGTAGGGACCCAATTGTTGAACTGTTATTTATTTAGAAATATGTATTATTTATAGTAGAAATCAATATCTATGATGCTTTTTTAACCGCATACAGTTTCGATCTTAAAAGGATATGTAAAGACGAATTGATATTTGTATTTCTTGTACTTTCAATTAATTTTGCAAGACACACTTTTTCCATTTGATACTCTAACAATTTATGATTAGTCCTTTCGACTTCGTTGTTCGAATCAAGTGGAAATAATCTTGAAAAAAATTGTTGTAAAGCTGAAATTATACCAGAGCTATTTGGGGTATGAGTTTTGTAATTTTTAATCGTAGTTAGACAACGAAATAAGCAATTCGACTACGTTTATAAGGAAAAATGTAGACATTATACAGCTCTCCTGTTATATAGATTGACGTTATATAGTTTTCCCGTTATGTAGCCTGAATTTTGAATTGAAACCTTTAAAAGTACCGGTTGAGTAATCCTTAGTAGTGTAGTAAGTGTTAGTAGTGTAAGTGTTAGTAGTACCTCAGTAGTGTTTCGGCGCTGTGTTGTATTGATTTAACTAAGAGACACTTGCGATTTTGATGGATTACCGGCCATTTTTGAATCGAATGATAACGTCTATCAATGACTTGATTTTAGATTATAAGCGTAAAAAATGCCATAATTTGATGCACGAACTGAGCTCGGGGTACACTGGTCACGGCGGATACGAAGAACTTGACGACAAAATTATAAGCAATGCTTAGGAGAAAAATTTACGATTTCACCATATTGAAAGATTTGTTAGAGAACCGCATGGTCTTAAACTACATGACACAGATCGTTGTTCACTTAACCCCCGTCATACTGCAAAATAAACGAATCGTCTCGCGGCGTGAGATATTTTCTTTAAAAAGGTGCTCCAAGAAAGAGCATCCATCAAACTCATTGCTTCTTCGTCAACGCTCACACCAGAGGTTTCGAGTTTGTCTATTTTCGGCAAGCATATCCCGTCGTAGCGGAAGAAGGCCCTACATGTCCCCTTGTCGTCACACGTCATTACGTCACCGTACCATTGGTAGACTGCCTTTTCTCCCGAAAAAAAATCCAAGGCTACTCTTGTTACCTTTGAAAAGAATTTACTGGAGCGTACAAATTACGTGAAAACGGGCAGCAATAAAGCCCGTACTTGGATAATCAAATTTATGGCGAGACAAGAAGCTGCATATCAAAACTCAATTATTGGTATTAATTTAAGAAGGAAAACAATCCTAGTAGCCTTTAATATACAAGAGGCGCTGAAAGATACTTCAGTTTTGAGATAAATATCTAAATCAATTGCTGTTTGCAATGAACGAAAAAATTTCTATTAAATTCAAATTAAACAGTACGTACCTCGAAAAAAAAAAATGTATTTTATGAAACTCTCTGCACATGAACGTCAAATATGATCCAAATGAAAAATTTCAAAATGCTGAAAATACTAATGCGAAATTTCCAGCTCCACATTGAATTTGATGCTTTTATTAGTTTCCTTCACAAAGATTTCTCTGTAACTTTCTACATTTTTTAATCTTCTTAAATCTTGAGAAAATACTCGCGAATTGAACTAAATGTGAGAATTTTACTATGCATTACACTTAGAAATCAACACAATAAAAGGAAAGACACTGAAAGATGTTATTCAAAATGCTTTTTGTTTCCTTGGAAGTAGGGTGCAATATCCTTTGCTCAAATAAATAAAGAATAATAATACACAATAATAAATGCAGGTTCACACATTATGAAAGCAATTTTTACCTCTAATTTTTCAAGAGATCCATATTTCATCAAGTTAATAGAGACAAAAGCTTTAATATATTTCCATCCACAGGAAATAAAATTTCTGAGAATTAACACAATATTAAAGAATAGGGCTTCTTAAACTGTGGTTCTAGGCCCCCAAGTATGATAGTGTAGAAAACTGTAAGAGCCATGAAAACTAGTTCCCTTTCTTCAAAATTTGTTTATAAAAATAATTAAGAAAATCAATTAATTTAAAACATTTCACTACAATTTGTTAAGTAACTATCTCTAAATTGAATTTCCTTTTAGTTCCTCTGACTACATAATTTTTTTGAATTACTATTTAGATGCAATATTTTAAAACATGATCAAATACCATTGAACCAAGTGAATTGTTATTTACATACAGGGTTTTATTAGTATAATATGATTCAATGTTTTAAAAGTACTAAGCTTGCGAAAATTGCAGGATGCAGCTGAAAGCAAACAAACTTACAACCTGCGGAAATCATGGGATATGCAGTCAGAGGGTTATTAATCACAAATAAAACTGAATTTGAAAATTTTAATATGCATGCTTCTTAATTATCTTATAAACTTTGGTCCGAGGCACAACTTTACAAACAGAAATGGATTCTTGAAAACCTTTTCCATCCCTAAAAAGGTTGCTACAGGTAGAAGTTTATAAAACTTTACCATACAGCACTAAAACAAAAGATAACTGTATTTCAGTTTATGTTAATACTTTTGGTTCGTTGGTAAAGAAATGATTAAATAAGTAAATTATTCCTTTGCACTTCAATGCTGAACAGGAGATAACATGAAGGTACATCATTTAGCACTCATAATTCATTTATTTCCACAATTACAATGTTCTAAATAAGAGAAATCTACAAAACAATACAAAGGGGAGAAACCGTTAATCAAGATATGACTATTATTGGTCCACACGGCAGTTTATATTCATGCATTATACATGATACATATTACTTTCAGTACAGCAGTTCAGTGAATAGTCAGTTAAAAATGTGATCTATAAAGAAAGCATCTATAAATATTCCAGTTAAATGGATTCAGAACAAACTGCTCTTGCCTTGCTGAAGTTACCATATAAATACCAACAAATAAATTTAGTTAAAAATTAAGAGGCAGATTGAACTTTAGTTAATAATCTTTACTAAATACATTAATAAGGTTTGAAAAGAATTGCTATCCTATGCAATTAAATAATTATTTATTTTATATACCTACTCTAAATTATCTATGTATTTAAAAAAAACTCCTTTGACTCCTTAAATAAGGAACTCGTAATATATTCAGTAGTTATAATCAAAGGCTGTTCACAAATTTCTCCAAAAATAACTTTATTTTCTTACAAGAAAATGCTATTATTGAAATATTCTTTAAATACCATGCTCATAAAAAAATACCGAATAAAATATTTAAGTCAATATTAATAACTTTAGAGTTTGTATTTTCAAGCATTTTTTTCTCTCTTTTATTCTGTCTACATATTATGTCAGTGTGCTACAGATATTAAGCACAGAAGTAAATAATAAAATATAAAAACACACAAATCACAAAAGAATGAATGTAAGGAGTTCTCCCTCAAAAATATCTAAGAAAATTTCTTCGTGAAAAAAAGTTTCATAAGAGAATTATATAAAATTCCTGCACATTGATTATTTTCCTTCTCCAGGAAATAAATGCATGGTTATTAGATGTAGAATTGATTTCCCCAATGGTTCAAATGCTTCGATTTTTTATTGAATAATTCAGGCTGAATTTTATGTGTCAACAAAAATCCTATTATTAACTAAAAGGATACTGAATTGAAATAACTTATGAAAATGTTATAATGAAATAAACCTCAACACTCTAGACTATAAAATATTAATTGTGAATATTTCAATCTGTCTGTAGATCAAATTTTAAGATAATCATACAAAACCTAGAGTAAAATGCAACTTGAGAGCTTTTAAAAGGTGGACATGATAGTTTTAAGAGAGAGTAGGAATATGCCTTATTTTATCATGAAGTGCTTTTTAATAAGTCAAACTCTAAAAAAAAATTAGAAGCAAAATAAATTATTGCTTATACACAAATAGTTTTAAATCATGATCAAAATGCAGTATGGAAATTATCCATAGACAGTGAAAAGCATTCAAAATATTTCAGTGACAATCCCTCCCACCCTGCATCAAATCTTCTATCCGAAGCACATGATTAGGACTTTTCCAAGTGAGATACAGTAACATAAATCTATCCATGTAAGCTTTGACTTCTATTAAGCATTAAAATTAAATATATGCTAATTAAAACTTAAATGCTAAAAGCTCGTTTGAAAATTGTTTAGGAATAAAAACTTTTTTTTCATACTGTATGAAACATACCATGCATATTTAGTTTCCTTTAATTGCATAGTGACAGAGAAATAAGGGAGACAAACAACTGTTTGTTGAAGTCTTCAACAGTTAATTAAATTTAATGCTTGATATTTCTAAAGCATTATAAATGAATCATATATTTTATAAAATGGAAGAAGGATAGTGTTTATGAAGTAAAAATAAAAAAAGAATATAATTCACAATGACATATTGACATAAAAAGTGCAACATTAAAAATATGAAGCAAGTTAAATCATCAGTCCATAATTGAATCAATCAGAAATATTAAAAAGTATATTTTGTGTCTTGCTTTAATTGCTTACCAAAACAAGCAGGTTGACAATTAAAATGCAAGTCTTATTAAAATGAGTATAATTGATTGTCTTTGCAGCATAAAAAACAAAACTGTGTAATAATTTCACAGATGAATAACCACTTATCTTAATTTAACCCTCCTAGCGGTGGATACGTCTTTCTCCATTTCTCAGGTTCAGTTCAAAAGCAGATAGTTCATATTTAGATGTCTTTTCTTAAACAATCATGGATAAAGTATTCTTAAGAAATCAGAGATATAATTAAATATATAAAAGACTGGTTCATTCACTTTAAAAGCTTAAGTTTTCTAACCTGAAAACTAAAGACAAAATAATTGGGTGCTTGGAGGGTTAACAATAGGTTTTCAGTTAAAATCAAATTTAAAAATATTATTTAGATCTGTGTATAAAAAGCGATTTCTGTCAGGTTTGTACAAAAAACTACATTTATGATTTACAAACTTAACCAATAAAATATGCATTAAACAAAATTTATCCTATGTTTACAGAAAATATTATTGATTAAAAAATTGAAATGTGCAAAAAATAACTAATATTATTAACACTTTTCTCTAACTATATAATTCTATAATGTTCTGCTAGTATCAGAAAAACATGGAATAATCATTATCTATGCTTTTTTCCAATATATGTAAATATAAAAAAAATAGATAATAATAATTCTGAAATAGTTTTTGTATAAGTCAGACTGCATGCAACCCGCACTCACTTGACTGTTATGCTTACTCACCTGAAAAAAATTTTTAGCCATTCATTTGTCAAACATATGTTCATTAACTATGACAAAAAATATCACTCCTAAAATTTGCAAATAACAAGCAGGAAAAGGTTTTGTAAGACTTGCTTGTGATATAATTATCAATGTAACAATAATATAATATTTTCAGTAAATCCTCATCACAAAAACATACCTTCTACATCTACTGTATTTGCTGCTCAGACATAAAGCAGTTTTATTAATAAATATTAAATAGATATCATTCCAGTTTAAGGAGAAAAGATCTATACTATTAGGGAGGGCTATACTATTGTTAATATTTAAATAAACTGAAATACTACAGTTCTTTTGGAAAGCATTAAATTTTAAACAACATCATAATGATGAGTTTGAAAATTTTAAAAATTGAAATATTTGCTACATTAAAAATTTTATTATTATACTTTATCAAAAATTATATCATTAAAATAGAGATACCAAATTATTTCTATTACAACAGAAAATTTGGACTGAAATTTTTTATCTCAATATCAATAAATATTTTCTAATACTGGAAAAATTTTCACAATTTAAAAAAAAAAAATTACTTCACTGAAAAACAACAACAAAAAAAACCCCACTATTTTTGCAACACAAAAAAAATATATTATTAAAAAAAAGAACAAGAAATGCTGATTTCAATAAGTTTATTCCTCTGCAAGAAATAAATAATCTTTTATAAATTAAAATATACTTTAAGAAACAATATCATAGATCAGGGTAGAAAAAAAAAACCTATACAATTATGGACAATGTAAACAATACTATTCACTTCAAAGGGCGAAACATTTCAATAAAACTGCCATACAACTGTTAGCATTATGACAAACATTACATTAATGACTCATTTAAAGCGCCGTTCGGCGAATATAATTTATGAAGTAAGGTTGACTCAGTTTCTATTCCCGTTCAACGGCTATGACTTGACTTGACTTGACACTTAACGCTAGCGATATCAGCTCACGGCGATATCATTTTTTCTGTGTAAACATCCTTATAAATACATTCTTGATAAACAATACTGATGGATGAATGGACGGATGAGAAACTTATGGCAATCATTTTGATTTAGAGTCATCAGCTTGTGTGATCGGTTGATGAAACAAAAAGAGGATTTTTTTATGGCTTTTTCAATGATTCTCCTGAAAATTTTTAATTTTATTTACATTATCTGAGATATAATCGAAAAAGAAAATAACAAGGACCCAACCCAGCCCCGCAAGTAAACGAACCAATTTTTTCATACAAAGTGATTAAGAACGAAATTTTACCTCATTTTCGTGCCTCAAAGATCTGTCACTTCTAATCCTGAAAGGTAGTAAGCAGAACTTCACTGCTTTTAACTGGAAAAAACGAAGTCTTTTCTCCTCAACAACAACTTCTCTTCATCTTTTTTTCCAGCTCCAAAATTGCATCGGCTGCTATATGACGCTATCTGAACACTAGAGGGCGCGACGGTAAACCGGAAATGTCACAACGGAAGTTGCCACGAGAAAGTTGCTATGCCGTTGGTTTCGGAAGGAAAGAATACGTGTGCTTATGATACTGACAAAAATAAGTAGTCCACTATCTAAAATTCAATTAAAATATCTGCTCACATTTCTTTAATTTGCAGGCTGTTCTAAATCCTATTCAAAATGCCTTACTGTTCAACTTGGGAAGAATTTGCAAAAGCAGCCGAAAGACTGTATATCAATGATCCAATGAAAGTAAGAAAAAGCTGACCACGCTTTCATTTAACATACTTAATCTAACATGAAATAGATAAATAATTGTACATAAAGATAAATTAGATTACGTTTAGTCTTTACATATGGGTTTATTTTTTGTGCGGAGATTTAATTTTTTTTATCTGATTTGCTTCTATGTTTGTAAATTCTGAAGATACATATATATCAATCTGTCAATACATCTGTGGGGAAATTTAGTTTTTACATTAAAATATTTTTTTAATGAAAACTTTGTGTAAATTTTCAGTAAACGTGAAGCATCTGTTCGATTTTATTCGAAAATGTTACAAAGCTATCCATATGGTGTTTTAACTTCTTAAATTAGCGCAAAATATTTTTAGAATTTTGATGTAGGATTTTAAACAATGGTGAATATGTGCACTGAAAAGCACATTCTATAAAAAATTTTTTTCATCTGTCGTCATAAAACCACTCCATCCATTCGTGACTTTCAGAAGTTGTTTCTATTTAATTAAAAAGTTTATGTAAGAACATCTTAAGTTTTCAAGGCAAACTTGATTGTTTTATTCATATGCTGTTAATTTGGAAACCTTAATTTCTTATGCTCAATGATGTTCTTATAACTAGCTTTGCATTAATATAAATGGTATGGATTGCGTTTATGTTTAATTAAGGATGAAACATTGTAATCTGCATATTAAGTCTTTTTTTTATCTATATTTCTTTGCTTAGATTTGAAGGGAAAAAGTAAAAATTAAGTCAGATTCTTAATTTGAAGTGAATGCATTAGGATTCTAGAGTTTCAGAACTAGATGTAAAGGGTACGGACATTTAAAAGAACTGTAAATTGTATTGCTTCTGAATGGTTTCCAAGCATCATGATTAATCATTAAATTTAATAGATTGTTGTAGAAACCTTTTTGTTACATTGTTAGATATGAATTTTTTACTCATCTTCATGAAGCTAACATTGTCTTTAGATTGGATCAAAATATACTTGAATGTACAGCTTTCTTTCACTATCAGAAATTCTTCTTTAAAAATATAAACTTTATCATTCTTCCCTACAGGTAACCATAGCTTAATCTATTTTAGTAAAATATTCCGTCATACTTCTTAAAAATAATTGTGTATAATATTCTTGTAAGATTACGAAATTCGGTTTTCTATGATTAAATATTAATGTTATGATTTAGTGGCATGTGACATTCCAATCATTGTATGTTTCTGATTAAATGCACCATATGTACATTCACTGTAACCTGTAAATTTATTTCTTGCATATCTGGTAGTAAAAATAATAAATTATTATACTGTAGGTAAAACCCCCAGTTAACCGAATTAAAGGGTTGGAAGCCGTTTTGGATAATGATTGTTTCAGTTAAGCCAAGAGCATCTATTATTTTTTTTGTATCTAATTACAGTATATAATTATGAAATGTTTTGAATGTAAAACAAATTAAAAACTCTCTTTGTAGGGTACACTTTTGTTCTTTATTAAAGTTAACAGTCCGTATGGCGCAACTGACGAGTTCTGGCACAATGTGCTTAATATTGTTAATACCCATTAATTTCAATTTTTATCTTTCTAAAAGTAATCACTGACCATCTTGGGTTGGCTTAAAAGAAAAAAAATGGGGATATTGTTGCAAAAAAGTCTCGCCTTCACGATTATTTCTGTGCAGTACAGTAGGTGTTTTTTGGATTTGTGATTTCAGAGGCATTTAGGATAACCCAAGTTTCGGTTAACTGGCGTTTTACTGTAAATAAAATAACTTGAATATTTATTAGATACTACTTTATGATGACTGCTAAGTTAACTAATTAGTAACAATTGGCAGTTAATGTGTTAGCTAGTTTGTGGTCAGTGTTTGAATAGAGGAATCAATACAGAATAAGCTATCTAGCAAAATAATCTCCTATTAGTATATTTGATGAAATTATGACTAATACTATTGCCTTGATAATAAAAAAATATCTGTTATTGTCATTCTTTAATGAAATTTACAGTAAAAATGGCATATAAATGTGTGTGGAATTTGGAAACTGTATGGAAAATTTATGACATCTGTGGTTATATATATTTTATGCAGGGCAATTTGAAATAAATTTGATCACATGAAAAGTTACATAATTTTTTTAGTTGATAATCCGGACACCGGAGGAAGGCGAGTTTGAAGGGTCTTGGAGAGAGGCAACTATAATATTAAATTCTAAAAGCTGCCTTTGACTCTCTTACATAACACTAGCATGCAGTATGAAGAAGTGAAGAATGACTTCAACTTTTTCAAATATATAAGATTTTCTCAATTGCAACCAAATTTGTCTCTTGCTGCATTCACTGGTGTAAATCTGGACATTTTGAAGATCCGGTCATTAGTCAGAGCACGAGCTTGAAATCTAGATGTATGGCAACCCTAGGTGTATGGAAACAAAGATCACATAGGGGCTTGGGGTTACAAATGCTATCTATAGGCTAGGGTGTTATGAAAATATGAGGTTGTGTCATTTTAGCTGTTGATTCCTTATGAACAACAACTTTTAACTTTTTTAAAAGACTCGTGTGCAAAACTTCTGTTTTGTCCAAGTTGGTTTGAAGAGCTATAGTGGCAACAAGATGTATCGGAGTTACACCTGGAATTTCTGAGAAGGTAGGGTATTAGATTCTGTGTTGATGTCCTGTGTGTGTCGGTACATCAGATAAAAACTTTGAGTTTCTCTTGCAGTATTAATTGCTCTTACATTTGCAATTAGTCTAAAAATAAAATGTGAATAGAATATTGTTGATTGGTTCTGGCGTGTCATCCTTGTATGTTAAAGGACATTAAGCATCTCTAGATGGCTTTTACAGCTTTAAGCTCTTATGTGAATTTTGTTCCTTTACTTGCATCCGATTTCTCCATTCATTTCGTAGATGTTATTTAAAATTGCCCTGTATTTCCAATTACATTTTATGGCAATTTAAAATTATTCATGTTATCAAATCGGGACCCTTACAAATAAGAAAATAATCTTGGCATCTATTGGGTTGTTCAGAAAGTAATTTTGTTTTCTGTTCATGAAAAATGAAAGATAATTTTTTATAGTAAATAAATATTTTATTAATTTGTGCAGTGACCATTTCGATCTAATACAATTTTCCATGTTTTTGATACTTTCGTTATTCCAGTCCCTTAGAATTTCTGATCTTTGCTTGCAGAAAAACTGGACCAAGTGACTTTTGACATCCTCATTTGAACTAAAGGTTTTGTGATCTAAAAAAGATTCTGCAAAAACCAGAATAAGTAAAATTTGAGTGTGCCAGATTTGGTAAAGATGGTGGGTATGGCAGCTTGTTCCACCCAAGCTGTATCTGATGGCTCATCAAACATGTGAGGTTTGGCTTTGTCTTACTGAAGCATTATGTCTTTTCTGTTAATTAATGCTGGTCTCTTCTGTTTGACGAAATCGCTCAATTTGTCCAGTTAGTGGCAGTACCTTTTCGGCTTAATTGTGGAATTCTTCAGTTGAAGCTCAAAATAAACAATTCCATCTATCAAAGCAAACAGAAAGCATCATTTTTTTCCAGATGAAGATTGGCTTCCAAGGTGCTTTGAGCTGGCTCATCTCTTCTGCTCCATAATTACTGTCATTTAACATTGTGGTAAATAATCCACTTTCCATCCCTTATCATTTTTTACTTCAGAAATGGATCTGTTCTTTTATGTTTGAGCAGCAAATCACATGTATGAATATAGTGGAGGAAAACTCTATCTCAGGAAATTTTGATAACCCAATTACTGAGCTTTAAATGAAACCATATGTCATTTCACATGGTCATGAATGGTCGAATTTGGCAAATACAACAATACATGCAACAAATGCATCAATTTCTTATTTGGCAGTTTGCTTCAAATCGAAATTGCCAGAATGAAATATTGCAAACCAGTTTTGAAACTGTTGATCTGATAACATATTTCTTCATATACATGTCGTAACCTTTTTCATGCTTGAACAACATTTTTACCATTTTGATGATAAAAACGAGGACATGTTAAAATTGCTCTTTTTTATTTTCCTTTTTGATATGACCCTTACAAAATGCAATGAATGAATGAATAGTTTTGTTTCTGAATAAACCTGGAAATATCACCTGCCAAGCTATACAATTGTAAAATGACTTGGAATGAAGTTTGCTGGTTAAATATTCTTCTAACGACATTTCAGGAATTAATGTAATTACTTTCCGAACAACCTAATATTTAGCATCAGCAGATTATAGTGTAATCACAAGACTGTAGTGTTTTATATCAAATTTAATATTTGATTAGTGTCGTCATCAAAATAATAATGTAATTAGTTTTTATGCAATTTTGACTGATTTGTTTTAATATCTGATTTCCTTTTTAGGTTAGGTTTACCTTAAAGTATCGACATTGTGATGGCAAGTTAGTTGTTAAAATAACAGATAATCAAACAGTATGTATATTAGTATTTGTCTCATATTTACTGATACTTAGTTTCAGATTTAAATAACCATTTTAAATATAAGGTGTGACCAATAAGTAGAATGAATCGCCCCTCAAATTGAAAATGAGAACAACCCGATTATCAGCGACACCTTTGTCATGTTCCTTTATATTTAATTAACAGTAGTGTGTGGTTTAGTGCACCTGGGAGTCTTGATAAATTTATTATCAATTGTTGTCTGTACAGTGGTTTTGTGGCATGTCATGGAGTAGAGAGTCAATTTGAAATTCTTGTATGAATTGGGTAAATCAGCAGGTGAAAGTCATGCAATGCTGAAGCAGGTGTATGGAGATGACACCATGACCTTGAAGACTGTGTACGCATAGTTTAAAGAGTTTAGTGATGGGCGTGAAACGTCGGAAACAAGCATCAGAGTGGGTGGCTCACCATCAGCAGAACAGGAACAAACATCAAAAGAGTACATGAACTGCTGCAGTGAGATCGGCGATTAAACATCAGGTTGCTGTCGGAAGAATTGGACATCCCTCAGGAAACAGTTTGGAAAATCGTGACACGGGATTTGAGAAAATGCAAAGTTTGTTCATGATTTGTTCCTCATCACCTAACGGAGGAACAAAAAAAAAAAGCAATGAATGGAATGTTGTGGGGTTCTCTTGGCTTTTGGTTTCTCTTGCATGATAATGTATGGCCGCTACACTTGTAAAGTGGTTTCTGCCTCAATATGAGATTACTGAACTGTTGCATTCACTGTATTCCTCAGACTTTTTCCTGTTTCTTAAACTTAAAGTGGCTCTAAATGGGCAAAGATTTACAATCATTATGCTCATTCAAGCTACTGTGACACTGGAAAGCTGTAACAGTGGAGGAGTTTTCAACAGCACACAACGATTTGTACACACATTGTCAGAGGTGCATAGTAGACAGACTGTAAACAGTTTCCATGTGAGACCTACTCATTGTAAGACTTATTTCATCATTCACCCTACTGATTGGTCACACCTTGTATCTTTGCAAATCCATTTGTCTTATAACCAAAGATTTTCACATTTTGAAAAAATAAAAGTGACAGTATTAGATGGATATCGTATAAACTTTTTTTTAGCATTCAAATTTAGAAGTTGGAAACATATTTTAAAAAGTGATATTATTCCATTAGTGAAGCTACATTTTTCACTAAGCATAAATGAAATTGCGTACATGAAATTAAAATAGGTATCATACATTATGAAGGAAAATTAAAATATGAAAGAAATTCTATAAATACTTGATGCAAGTATGTATTTTGGCTGCTGTCATACTAATATAAAATAACTAGCTGTTACCCGTGACTTCGTAACAAGGAATTTGGATTATTAAATTTTTTAAATTCACGAATATAAATGTTTTGTTACACGTTGAAAGGGAAAATTAAAAGTTCAGATGGTTGATAATACATAGTTGGTTGACTAACAGGAGTATACTGTATATGTCTGCTCTTTTATTTAGGTAATTTGTTTATCTATATTAACAAACTTTAGTATACTATGTTTTTTTGTTTTACGTTATTTGCACCAATGTAGAGGTTTTATGGGCTGGACACACATGTACACACCACATATAAGTTGCCCATGTGAAAAATATGGTTTTTCCAAATGTACGGCTGCCACTTTGAGTGTCTTGCCCTGAGCCTGGCAAATGCCATTTTTAAAGGGAATTGTTACCTTTTGAACTGGAATGATAAATGCTTCGGTATTATCAGAATGTATGTAATTGAAACACACACACAAACATATGGAGGTATAGAATATCTATCTGTAAACACAGTAATGGGCAATAACAAGTAACATCATTCCTGTAGAGTTACATTTTTTGCACGGATGTAAAAGTTTTGTGGGCTGGACATGCATGAACACACCACATATAGCCCATGCAAAAAATATGGTTTTTCCAAAACACACTTTCGCATTTATTATATTAAGGATATGTATCGGGAAATCTCATATAAAAAAAAACAGGCATCTAAATAAAACATAATTAGCCTAACATATACAGGGATGAGATTTTTTCGCGAATTTCCGCTTTTTTGTTATTTTAAAGAAATTCCGCTTTTTTGTCTTTTTTCTCTCAAAATTCCGTGGTTTTTTTGGTTTTTTTTACCGCAAAAATTTGCTTTTTCTTCCGAAAATTCCGCTTTTGCACAAAGAAAAGAAACTTTCCTATCTTACGTTTTCGAAAGAAAATTCTGGGAAAATATGCTCAAGAGTGAGGCTTAACTCCACTGGCTAGGAAACTAGCTGATTCATCTTCTACTGACAAATGAACATTATATCTGCAAGCTCTACAAGGATGAACATTCCAACATTCAGTGCCATTCAAAGTATTAAGTACCACCTTTTTGCAGAAAACAAAACCTCTGTGGCATATTTTGCAAAAAAAAAGAAAAAAAAAATTGCATGAACATTTTGAAGAAAAAAAAATTAGTTGAAAACTTAAGGTAATCTTGTATGGCGTACCAAGATGAAGAAATAAAAACAAATAAATAAACTACATAAAAAAAAGAAAAACTCCTGTCAAAAGAGGCAGCTAAAAAGCTGTGTGCAAATGCAGCAAAAAAGCAGAGAATAAGACATAAAAAAAATCTTCTCAAAATAAAAAATAAAATCGATGATTTACCTAGGCATTCTAGAGATAATGTAGTCCCGACAACTATGCCGGTAATTAAACAAAGAAATACTGATGAAGACTGTGCAAAAACTTTAGCCTCTACTGAAAATAAACAGAGGATGCAAACACATCCTTTAGTGAAGAAAAATCTGTCAAAGATAGGAGCCTTCCAAATCTGTTATCAACAAAAGCTACACAAATAAAAAAAATGAAAGAAAACCACTTAATTAACAATTAAGGAAATGTTTCAAAGGGTTTCAAATAACAGTAATGCTAAATGAATCTGTTATTGATACTGTACAACTTCTCAACCCCTCTCACTTTATAAGGTGCAAAATCATTGTGCTGTTACTTTTGCAAAAAAGTATGAAAATAAAAGAAATAAAATAGATTTCAATATATGATACATTATTATAATTTATAAAGAGCTAATACACTTTACACAATTGCATGAATCAAAAGAAATTATTTGTCCTTATTTTTATTTATTTTTTGAGCTAATTTTTATCAAAAGGCTATTAAATATAATTCTTCTCAGACTTCTGTTGGGTGAATGTTGCATCTCAGTGATGTACATGTGGTAAATATGTTTTAATGTCTAATTTTGTATTTGAAGATGCCCCTGGCCCTGATGATGCGCTAAACTTGTTTGTTAACTTTTAATGTGAATGATTTAACAATAATTTAATATTATTTTTCCTATTTATACATACTGAATTATAAATAATTAAATTATTAATTATTATAGTGTAATATTTTCATCATGTTGCATGTTTTGATGTTTTACTTCTTTCGCATATAAATTATGGTACAGATTTTTTGCTCGCGTATGATTTCAGTCTTTTTGCTTTTTTGGCAATCTCATCCCTGTATATAGTTTTCTTGAATTCATTTTAATTAATAATTGCTTTTGTATCTGTAAGATGGCTAATTAAATACTGATCAAATTAAAATATGTCAAATTCACTGAGATCTGATGCATTCTTTTAATGAGAATAACATGGAAATTGTATATCTCCCATGTAAATATCTAGAAGTTAGCATATCCTTGAGTTATTTTTTATTTTATTTTTTTAAATATTAATGATATATAAATATTTCTTTCTTTAATGTACTTTGCTCTTCCATCTTTGATCATTTTCTTTCTTACTTTCAATGGCTGCATTAAATTGAATGCCACCCTACTTATTTTGTTACCTTAGTTTGACTAGGATTCTAATGTTAAAAAAAAAAGTATGAAGAGTCTACAATTTTTTAAAAAAAATCTGTTTGGGTTCTAAAAATTCATTCAATTCAAATGTAAATTCAATATTTTTGAAGCATTTTCCATGCTTCTGTGATGGTTTTTGTTATACACTATGTATGTTGTATCTAATGCTTTTGACACTTCCATTTTTACCATACTAATTAATAAAGCAAGTTCTATGAAGTAAAGGGAGTCTATTAAATATGCTAGAAATAGAACATTATTTTTAATTAAAAGCATTATTTTTAATGCAAGCACTTCCCAAGGGAACATATATACAAAACAAGCACTAAAGCATAATTAAAACTAAAAAATGATTTTACAGTGAAATCATTTCTCTTCCTCCTAGTAAAGAGTTGAATTATTGACTGCGAAGTAACTGCTGTTGGAAAAACATAAGTCATGCAATAAATTTGAAGTGAGACATAATGTATATGATTTGGTGTATTCTTCCTTGTGTAATATAAAATTTTATATCATTCCTATTATAAAGGTAATTAAAGTTATGTATATCAGAATAGGAAATGAGTAGAGTGTACCATAGTTCTAAAACCCCCTGAAGCAGCTGAAATTTTAGTACTTATAATTAAATATAATTTTATTCATACATGTATAAGTTTTGTAGGTTGCATAATTCTCTGTTATGTGTGAATTGGCTCTGAAAAGTCACATGATCAGTTGTGGGAGAAGAGTTTTGCATAAGCTACATCACAATCAAACGAACTACAAGGCGGCAAGATGAGGCACAATTTAATTGTTTCTTTTAAGCATGCATTTTTTACATCCCCCCCTCACAATTGGCTGGGAAGACAGAAACCAATTTGATTCATTGTGAGAGCTGCTCTGCCGCATTCTTCATCCATTCCCTTTTACTGTCTGTTTACACAATAAAGGGGGGGGGGGGGAGTAATGCATAGTGGCAAAGAAAATGGAATTGTGCTTTATCTAAAAATTTTCTGAGAGAAAGAAAATTGGAACACACAACTAGACTGCATCTCGGAATTCAAATTTCTTACTGAAGTACTGCTTTGTTTGAATGAACTAAAATTGAGTAGCATGTTGATACGCTAATAGAAGTTGATTATTTTGGAAAATTTATTATAGCAAATGTCTTATGATTTTATTTGGTTATTAGTTTTCAGAAATTCATTCTAACAGTTGCCAACTTGCAGAGCTATGACATGGACTTAAAATTTTGTTATGTATCCCTATATGGATACAGTCAGGAATCCATTTCATTTTGTAGTACAACTATTTTTGTCAAACATGTCAGGAAAAAATACAAATGCTGCATTAATCCAAAGTTTATTCCATTATTAGTAACCTGTTGTACAACTTGTGCATTTCAGTTTTGCATATACCAAACTACTGACTTTTAGGTACAATTGAAATTAGTGAACCTAAAATCCACGAAATGTTAGTTCATCCTTAACTGCTTCCATATAGAATACTCTTTTGTTTTTATTACGATAAAATGTATTTCACTTAAAACTGTTAAGAGTAATTTGTGATCAAAATGTGCTCCTCATAAACTAATTGAATCATATTTCTGAAACTAGTTTGTGTGCTCGTTAATTGCTGCATGGTTTTTAAACCTACTAATTTAATTCATACTTTATGTAAAGAAGTTGAGAATTAAAAGATGCGTCATAGAATATTTATGTGTAGGGATTTGAAAAATAGTAGACAAAATAAATTCGGTCAAAAATCAGTCAAATTACTGTAAATAATTGCCTCCATTCCTTTTTCTCAAAATATAATTTCAAATGATTTTTTTATATGTAATAAGTTTATTCTTACATTATTATGCTTTTACTTTTGTGTAATAAAGCTTAATATAATTATTTTTTTTTCTTTCTGTTTTAGTGTTTGATGTATTTGACAGAGCATACACAAGATGTAAAGAAGGTTGAAAAGTTAACAAGTCAGTTAATGAGGCATATGGCATCTAAAGAGAAATAGCATTTGTTCAAATTATTTTGTAATATATTGATTGGTGGCTCTGTAAATATATTTTTATAAGAAAAAATAAAAGTCAAAAATTTCAATCGTGCTCATTCTTTTTACTTATTTTTAAAATTTAATTTTTTGAATATTTTGAATTTGCACATCAAATGAAGTGTTTTCTTCTAGTTATTGTGTTACTTCTTATATGGGGTGACCTTGATTGAAGCAGATATGTAAATTTGGTCTTTTCTGCTATAATTTTTGTTTCAGTGCGGTGTTAAGAATGGAGAACCAAGTTCATTTTCATCATATTACGCTTTTTTTTTTAAAGAAAGGAAAAGACTAGTCAGATTTCTGGTAAAATTTGTGCTATATATGAACAAAGTATTGTTTCTATTTGACACAGTTTGTATGTGATTTGAGAAGTTTAAACACGAAAATTTCAGCCTCAAAGTTGATAACTGTTTTGGACAACCATCTTTTGTAAGAGAGGACCTATTAAAAGAAGCTATCTCTGAGAACCATGTTACACAGTTCAGGGACTATAACACAGACTAAGTATACCAAAAGTGGGGTACATGAACATTTGAAGTAGATTGGGTATATAAACTGCTATGATGTATGGGTACTCCATACTTTACACAGCAGCTCGAGTATGCTTGTTTGAATTTTGGCATGTGATTTTTTGTTGAAACAAAATGAAGAAGCTCCTTTTTTGAAATGGCTCATTACTGGAGATTAGAAGTGGTTCCTATACAAAAATGTTACAAGAAAGACATCATGGGGTAAGATGAACTAACCTCCCTAAGTAGAATCAATGGGAGGCGGGGACTGCAACCCTAAAAAATGTTTTGTGTATGGTGGGACTACAAAGGAATTGTTTATTATGAATTGCGACAATAAATTTGGAAAAATACAGCTCCTAAATGGCAGTTTTAAAAGCAGAAATCGAATAAAACTGGGCAATACTGACCAATCTGAGGTTTTGTCTTCCAGCATGACAGTGCTCAGCCCACATTGCAATGAATGTCGTATAAAGACTTATTAAGTACGGCTGGGATGTTTTGCGCTACTCACCATATTTACCAGACCTTTCTCCCTCAGATTTTTATCTCTTCAAAATTCTCTGAGTGGCCTGGAATTAACTTCTTTGTAGATTGTCAGATAAAAACTCCATAACTTCTGTACAAATAAACCTAATAACTTTCTCAAAAAGAATTTTTTCCAGCTGCCAGAATGATGGCAAAAAGTCATAAACAAAATAGTAATTATGTGATTCAATAAATTTCTTTTGTGTGTTTTGTACAGCTTCATTCATCATCAGAAACTGCAGAACTTCCCGGATAACCCAATAGAAAAAAAAAAAAAAAACAATTTGTAATTTCTGAACTGAAATACTTAGTTTTTGGTAAAACTAATCATCCTCCTCTAATATATTTTGCTTTTTGAATTATAACAGTATTCTTGGCTAAAACGGGTAATGTCCTAAATGAATTCGAATTTAGTTGGTTCCATTAAGATAATGCTTTTATCCAAGTACTTTTCTAGGTCTTATCTAAGTAATATATAGGTCATGATTATCTACAGAGATATAATTCTATAAATTTAGCTTGATTTCAATGCATTTAAATTCTGCCACCATACTGTATTTGGTTTTTGTTTTAAATCATTTTGACAGTGACTACATGGGGGGCATTTTAAGGCTCCCCCTCAGTAGTCATTGGAGACTTCCTTTCTAATTAGTTAAGTAGTTTTAATTTTTTAATAAAAATACACAGAATTCTTTCATTGAGGAATATTATTTAAAGATATTTAGAGGATAGTTTAGAGCAGATATCCAGCCCACCTTCCTTCTTTTTTTGTTGCTGTAAATTACTTATTCCCCCCAAAATAAGACTATTTTATATTGAATTTTGCTCCAAAAGATGCATTAGTGCTTATATTCAGGAGATGTCTTATTTTTTTCATGCTTAATTTACATTTATTTATGAAAAATCACATATTCATGCATAAAAATTTACATTTATTCAAATAAGCCATATCTTCTGCTTATAAGAGCATCATCATAAAGTTCCAAATACTGAATTTCTTTCGACTTTCCCTTTCTGAGACCATTGGCCACACCATAACAACATAACTGTCTGTTACATTATCCCATGAATTCTTCACCTAAGCAGGCTGGGCTTCATTTGAGGATCCAACTTCTCTTTGTAGTAAGCTGCAACATTGTTTTTCCAGGAGTCTTCCACAATTCCTTTTATTTAATGGAATAATTCTTTCTTTTTGCACTCATCTTATCTGATGTTCAAAATATTCCCTATAAATCTATTATCAAATGAAATGCTAAATGTCTGTTAAAATACACGCAACACTGCACTGCTTTGGTTCCAGTTCAATACATTTTACAGTTCAGGGACAAGTCTATACCATCTAGGACTATTTCATTCTAATCCTGGTAAAGACTGCTGTTTTCTTAAATCTGGGTCTTAAGCTTTAAGGAGACAACAAATTAAAGGCAATTGATACCAGCAAATGAAAGATCTGTTACACAAAATTCAAGAATTTTCAATTGGAGTGCAAATCTTCATTCATTAAATCTGCTGCCAATTTTTACACTGAGCAAAGCAGGGATATTAAAATAAAACCACCTTAGATTAACTGATCTTAGTAGAGAAGTTGATAGAAGACAAAATCTTTCAACAGCTGACCAAGTGGTAGCCATTTTTGAATCAACTAATCAAGAGTTGTCTTTAAAATGGCATCATGTATTAAGCTAGGTAGCTTGTGAAATGCAGATATATGTTATCAGTTCACTATGCATTACATTGGTTTGGTCATTATGACATCCATGGATGGAATGTGGGATGACAAACAGTGGTCCTCCAGTTAATACAAGTTCAACAGAATGGAACAAGATTGCACAAATTGAGTTCTATCACTATCAGTTGGTGACCCGTGAAGGCTTCAGCATGCTTCATGCAAGTGGTTAACACTTCGAACCGTAAGTTGTTGATGCTTTCTTACAAGTAGATCTATGTCAATGAAACTAACTATTTGCAACTGGCTTTTCAAACATTTTGTGCTTGCACATCCCAAACATTAGGCCAATCTAGTTGACCTAGGAAGATTTTGTTTCACCTCTATCATTCAGCAGTTTGTCTGTAAATTTGTTTGTTACACAATCACAACCAAATGCGTTGTTTGATTTTCTTTGAATTTGGCATGAAAGTTCTTTAAAGTAAACAAAAAAAAAGTATAAGGTTTTTATTTTTTCATTCCGTTTCAAGATTGTGATTCTGTTTTAATGATTTCAATGTTTGGCACCATTAAAACATTTGAGCTATTTTGGTAATGGCAAGACATTTACTCATAATTTTGTTAATATTGATAAAAGCAGACATTTAATTGTAATTTTATGAATACTGATAAAAGCAGAGATTTGTGTAAATAATTCTCATTTGAAAAAATGGGTAATCCAAAGACTGCAATGAAGAGCAAATTATTATTATTATTTTCGGGATGCAAAGTCAAATTCAAAGAACTACTAGCTTAAATAAAATAAGCGTGAAATATATTGAAATATTTATTATCAATGGTTAAAATCTGTTGCTGAATCACATTGTAACAGAAATGAATAATATTTTAAGTGAAAAAAAAAAGAATGACAGGAGATAAAAAAGTAAACTATACTTTGCTAACAAAAAGCAATTTTCAGTGGAAGTATTTATTATACAGCAGACACCGTTTATAACGATCACTTTGGGTCACAGCCAAAATGATCATTACGTCTGAATGATCAATATATCCAAAATGCCTTAAAAGTAATACAAATCTATAGGTATACAAGGATAACAGAAGAAACAGACCAAACAATATTGTTGGTGTGTACCATTCGTTTTAAATAGAAAAAAGAAAGTCGATACATGTACAGAATTTAAAAAAATTCATGCACATTTAATTTTTTAAACTTTCTTTAAAAAAGTTTTTGATTTCGAATACCTCTTCTTTCTTTTACTGCTTCAAAAATTCGTTGGATATAGCATTCTGATGAATAATCAAAAGATTCATCACTGTAATGGACTGAAAGTATGTTCTTAAAAGTATGTAGAAAGTATTTTGAGTCTGAGTTTTTTGAGCTGATAGTGGTTTCTCTTCAGGTCCCTCTTCGTCATTGTCCTTATGTTCTGTGGCATCATGTCATCGAAATCGATCAATACAAGCGAATTGCTGATCATTAAAACTGATGGATTTTCTATGTGTTTAGATAGGGGATATCAGTTCCACACTATTTTGATCAGTACAACTGATTGATCATTATATCCATAATCACTACAAGCAGCAACTACTATCTTAAAAAGAAATGATATTGCATTTGATTTTAATTTTTGTATAATTTATTTAATCAAATTACCATGACAAAAAAAACCCCTAAAATTTCAGACTCTTTTTGTTTGTAATGCAATTATGGTGAAAAAGTAATGTAATAATATGTATTTTTCCCAAAACACATATTTATAATGCTACTGCATATTATCAACATAAATACAAAGGAACTTACATAAACTTTTAATATAAATAAAATATATTTGATATTACATGTATGTTTAATAATAGTCAATTATTTCTAAATAACCAATGTGTTTGTTATAATATTTTATCACGTAAAAATTGATATTAAATTTTTTTCCCCTGAAAACTGAAAGAAGCATATGTAATTTTCCATACTCCTATATGGGGAAGGGGTGAGAAAAGAAAACAGAAAACGCTTCTTCAAATAACTTTACTTACTTGCTTACACAAAATTCATCTACAGTTCATCATTATCTTCTAAGTACTTTTTATATGCATGCACATCAATATCAGGATATTCTTCTTGTAATGCTTCCATGTCCATATTTGGGAATTCTTGGAATAATTTTTTAATATGTACTCTATTTTTTCGCTTTTCTGCTCTGGCCATATTATTTTCTTTCTCCTTCAGTTTCAGCAAGAATTCTGGAACAGTTGGATTAACAGTCTCCATAGTTGGAAATAATTCATTTTCTAAGAAATCTTTATTTTCTTTCATTGGAATCAGATGCTCCTTTAAAGGTACACTAATAATAAAAAAGAAAGAAAGAATTATAATTGTTAAAATACAAAGAATGATTCTGATAATTTTTTTCTCATTTACATACGAATAAACAATTGATTTTATGTTAATATTTTAATTTGAATGTCTACGCTCTTTTTCTTTACTTCAATAACAAAAATGTCATATATGGTTTTGATGCAGCTCATACAATTTCAATTATTAAAAGAGCTGTAAATAAAGGTTTTCATTAACAATTATAACATTTACTGTTAGAATTATTTAATAGAAAAAGCAGTGGTGGCTCGTCCATTAGGGCTGCTATTTTAAAAGCTTGTATTTTAATTTTTATTCTTATTTGCTTGCTTTTCCACTTTGAGAGTTTAATATCAACAAAAATGGTAAAAAAAAGTAATGAAAAACGTAAAAGGAAGACGGAAAATCAATTAGCAACTAAAAGAGACACAGGCTAGAACTCCAAAGAGATTTATCCTACAAAGGATCAAAATTCGAGCACCGAGCATCACTGAGGGATGAAATTGGAAGAGAAAAGGCAACCCTTTCTCCTTTTGAATTAAGAGGCATCAGAGCTGTGGTCATTACAACCTTGGTTTGGTGTGCAACTTTTGCCTTCGCTTCCTCATTTGGCTTTTTTTGCTTTCTCTCATGGGCTGTTTAATGAGTTTCTATTTCGCTTCATGTTGCCTTGCCAGAAACGTGTCTGGTTTATTGAATATTCATTTTCTATTGCTAGAAATCCCTCTTTGAAAACAAGTTTGAAGATAATTTTCTAAAATACTATTCAGTTTAAAAATTTTATAAGAAGGGATCATTATTATTAGAGGTTGCTAAGAAAAGCTGAATGTTGTAGATCTTCAAAAAATCGTATTTTCACTGCTTTCCCTGAGCGAAAAATCGAATATAAAATGCAGGTCACATTGTGATGAATTCGAACATTGTTCAAAAACCCAGTCCCAGCAAAAACTTTTGCAGGTCTGCTTGTTTTTGAGCTGATGAGCTGCCACTGAGAAAAAGTTAATATCAATTGAACTCTTCTTGGTGGGTGGAGGAAGTTTTCTCTTTAATGCTATAATATAAAAACTTTCATAAAGTATATTATTGCATTATAAATTCTTTTGGGATATAGATAGTTTACACAGGAAAAAAAATTAAAAAGAAAGAAGACACAAATTTATTGAAAAAAAAAAAAAAAAGATAGTTCACCACATATAAATTTCAAATGTTTCACCAATTGCAATGTAATAACTTAAAAAATATCTTAAAATTCCAAAATTTGTGTAGTGATAACTTAATATAGGGAACTAAGATATGGTAATTTCTTGTAAAATCCTGTAACTTTCTATTTCTTGAAATAATGTTATTCATATTTCTAAATCTTACTTTTGTTGCCAAGTGAGGTGAAGAGTTAACCAAATGTGCAAACAACCATCATGCTGTGTTGTGCCTTTGGCTAAGAACTGTAATCAATGATTGTCCCAAGTACCATATTAGAATCATAACAACAAAATAATCCAAGGTTGACAGTGGGGGTAAAAATTGATAATTAAAGATGGAGAGTAATATAAAACAGATTACAATTAAGTACATATAAATAGATTGTATAAGATTTACAAAACTTTTTAAAAATTACAATCCCGGCATTTTAACGTACATGCCTTTGTTTCTAAATGTTACAAATACATTATAAATTGCTTCCTAAATATATATAAAATAAAAACGGAATTTACACATCAAATCGTCCAAAATAATCTTCTTTCCAGCCATGTGGTCTCTCCCCAGTTTTCCCAGTTTCTAATAGATAATAAGCTTCATTTCGCTCTCTCACTACAGCTTCTAAATTTTCCATACTGATTTCAACCTGCAATTCATATATTAAATACATTTAACAAAACTATTTAAGAGATGGAAAATTTAAGATTTGAGTATATGCTAATAAACAAATTTTAAAACCAGATCTAAAATATTGTCCATGATTTGAAATTAATTATACTTGATTTTATTAAATTTGTTTTAAATTCATGTTTTACTACAGGAAATATAGGCATGACATGAACGGAGATTCAGCAGATGATATCTTTATTGATGATTCAATAAAAGAATTGTAATTATAGAAAATGTAATAAGCTATTTAACAGAGACAAACTTTATAACAGAAAAGAGTAATGATGCAGGAAAATATATAAGCTCATTATCATGCAAATGTAATGTTAAATGAGCTTAGCACAGCAGAACATTCTACTTAATTTTTATATCTTTTTACGAGTTTTGCTCCATACTTCAAAGCAATTTAAGAAGTGAAGTTACAAATGAAATCCAGAACAGTTAAAAGGATAGATCCATTCTAATATATATATTAAAATATGGATGAAATGCCATTCTTTGTAATTAAAATAGATGTTTTAAAATTTAATACTGTAAAGGCATCATCATGGCCCTTAAACAACATTAAATTTGCTAACTGTCAAAAGAAAAATTTTAAAATTATCCTTCACACAAAATGACATTTATAGACATACTTTATCAATCCGTTCAGGACTAGGAAAATATTCTGCCTCTTCTTTACAGTTATGCTCCATTGTCAACAGCATGTTCTTCTCTTTATATAGTACAAACCTAGCAAATAATAATAATACACATTTTTGTTTACTAAAGTTTGAGAGGCAAAGAATCTGATATGTAAAGTTTTTATTATGTTTTAAGTTAGTGAAAATAGAGGGTGTATCAATAAGTAACACACATAATGTAATAAAAAGAAAAAAAGCAATTAATGCCAATATGAAACAGAAATAAAAGTTATTACTTAACCATTTATTACTTTTCCACATAACTTCCATGCATGTTGAGGTATTGGTCCCAATGATGTATCAGTTTGAAAATCACGGTCTCATAGAACTCCGTCGGCTGCTAGAAGAGCCACCTTCACATGACCCATTTGAGTTCGTCGTCAGAGTCAAATTTCCTACCGCTGAGGAACTTCTTCATGGGTACAAACAGATGGAAATCGGAGGGCGCCAAGTTCGGGCTATACGGTGGGTGCTCCAAGACTCCCCAAATGTATCCCTGCAATTTTTCACGAACTGGGCGAGGCACATGCAAACGAGCGTTGTCGTGCAGCAGTCGAATGTGTTGATTTGTCGCACTGTTCTTGTCATGAATAGCATGGCACGGTTTAGTCAGCGTTGCAGAATTTACAGTACTCCCATGGGGCAGGAACCCTGCCAGTAGCACACCTTTCATGTCCCAGAAGACAGTGAGCATCAGTTTCCGAGTGGAAGGTGAAACTTTAAATTTCTTTCGGGAAGGAGAAGATGGATGCTTCCACACCATGCTCACAACTTTTGACTCCAGTGTCATGTATAAGGCCCAGGTTTCATCTCCCATGACAATACTTACCAAAAACTCATTACCTTCCTCATTGTACAGCTGCAAATGTTGCAGACTGCAAGCCATTCTGCATCCAATGTGCTGTACCGACAGTTGTTTTGGTACCCAGCGAGAACAAACTTTCCTGTACCCTACGTTCTCATGAACAATACCCCAGGCAGATCCATAAGAAATGTTGCAACGTTTTCCTTTATTTCATTCAATGCTGTACAACGGTTCTCTAGTATGACAATGCCGATTTCATCAACATTTAAACAGGTTGAAGAAGGCACTGGCCTCCCAGATCGGACTTCATCGGCCAAACTCGTTCGCCCATCTTGAAACATTTTACACCATCTTCCCACATTAGTACAGTCAATACAGTCTTTTCCATAAACTTCTACCATCTCTGAATGGATCTTTCCAACTTTCTTTCCTTTTTCAAAAAGAAATCTCATCACAGCTCGTTGCTCCTCCACAATTGACGATGTAATCACTAACACCATTTTACTGGTGACTGACGAACACTATCGGTAAGTGGAATCACGAGATCTTGCATTGCTCCCAGTCATTAGCACCCTCTAGTTCCCTTTTTAGTAAATAATTTCATTTTTACTAATTATTTTCCTATTTAAAAATTGACATGTGCGTTACTTATTGATACACCCTCTTAGCTTGTCAATGCTAAAAGTTTGTGAATGAATATGGTTTAATCCTAAAATGAAAAACATCTGACATAAGAATGGATAAAAGCATCAACTTGAAAGGATGTTGGGAACTTCCTTGTTTATCATAACAAATTCTGTTTCTATGCTTACCATAGCTTATGAAGATCTGAATTGCTTTTTATACGAAGCTCATCAATTGTCCAAGCTCTTCCTAATAAAATAAAGCAAATTAAAATCTTGTTTAATATTAATACCAATAAACATATTTATAAAACACATAAAACATAAATTTGTTTAAATGAAACATTTCTCCCTCTCTTAACCTGCAAGAACACATGCTCCTTACACTGATTCGAAGACGCACGTCAGGCTTCATAGGTCCAGGGTCCTGTTTTTTAGGGAGTACATTCAAATAAAAAAAGACCGATGAATACTTATGCTTCTAAGGTATTTAGGAGCAGAGCAAGGTAAAGCATTCAATTAGCAGCAACAGTGTTATTCATAGCTGTGTGATTGTTGTCAAAGAAAAATTAAATCTTTTTGATTCATCAATATGACATAAAAATATGATTGAGTATTTCTTCTGTTTGACTTGGTGTTTTTCAACAGAATTTTATGAGGATTTATGAAACTGCAACATGTTCCGAGAGCTGAGTACCAGAAGATTATGACAAATCTTCTGGAAAAGTTTTGGTTTGGGAAAGTATTTTTGACTCTGATCTTCAGCTAAATATTTTGCAAGACATTAATAGCTTGCAATAGTAGATACTATAAGGGATAAAAGTCACCTTTGAGGAATGCCTAATGGGCAAATCATCACTGCTTTGAATAATTAGAGATGGGATAATAACTTGAAGAATGTTTAAAAGAAAATTAGTTTTAATGTTAATGATTAAATTTCCAAAAGAGAAGGATGGAAACAAAGGAAAAATCTAAATACAACTATTGTTAACCTTTTCCTACAGGTAATACAACAGAAGAAGAAGCAGAATTCTTCTTTTGGATATGGACTGACACAATTGTTGCACCACTAAATCATTTGAGTTTCATTCCCCTCACACAGTTAATCTATGGAGTCCCTCTCTCAAACCAAAATAAAAATAATCCCACCAGTTTTCTTTTCCAGTGCTGTGTGAAAAAAAAAAAAAAAAACTGAAACCTTCTTGAAAACAAATATCAGCAAATTGTTGCCAAATAATCACCAAAGCTGGCAAAAAATTTCCAACTTGGCTCAATATTGCCAGTTTGATGGCCTTCCAATAGAAACCCATACTAAAGCATAGTGTTTGATTCAGCTACAGATCCCCTATATTGAATAGCATTAAATTACAATAAAATATACAACAAAAAATTATTCATTGCATTTATCTAATAATAATTGCATAGAAATGTACCTGTTTTAACTTCTTTTTCACCAAAGTTATTAGGATCATCAAAAAACTCCATCAAATCTTGTCTTGGATGACTTGTGTGAAAAGTTCTAGTGGTTGTGACTGCTTTACTTTCAGAATCCGCATTCTTGGGATGCTTCAGAATATTTTCAGAAAGGCTAGAAAAATTTTCAAGTAAATGCTTAAGCACTGAAAACTTTTATAAGTAGCAGAAACCCAATATAGTGGAACCTCGCTTAATGAGCATAATTTATTCCAGAAGCTTACTCGCAATGTGAAATGCTCGTTAAGCAAAACAATTTTTACCATATAAATTAATGTAAAATGCATTCCATGCCACAAAAAAATACTGAAAAAATTTTATGTATACCATTTATTCAAATAAAATTATAGATAAGATTGTTAAGGAGAATGAATCATCTTCATCTTTTCTATATAGCAGAATCAACCAACAAGGAATGAGGATACCATTTGCAGAAAACAAAACAAAAAAAATCAAAATGAAAAGGGTATTATTTATGATACATACTATAATTAGCAGGACTGAGAGTTCAATACTTCATTTAGAAATTTTACTAGTTTTTCTAAATGTTTTAATAGAGTTATTACGATTTTATATGAATTATGATACATACCTAATTTTTTTTTAGTAGGAAGTTGTCTAGAGAAATTTGTTTTAGCTAACACTTCAAAATTTGATGAAAATGAGACACAGCATTATCATAAAATAAATTTGTATTGTGCATAGTCACTGCCTTATTAGGGTGATGCTTCTCAATGCATGATGCAACAGTTTCTTATGCTTTCAACTTTT
Organism: Araneus ventricosus; assembly: GCA_013235015.1. Taxonomy (NCBI): domain Eukaryota; kingdom Metazoa; phylum Arthropoda; class Arachnida; order Araneae; family Araneidae; genus Araneus; species Araneus ventricosus. The sequence goes on from BGPR01000939.1 coordinate 324,446, forward strand.
CTCTTATTGTGCTAGAAGATTGTTGCTTTGCTCCTCCTCAAACTCTCCTTCATAACTTCTTGCTGTGAAACATAATGCAACTCCATAAGCTCTTCGGTGGGCAGCTCTTCCACAAGCCCATCGATATCACTGCTATCGACCTCCAGTCTCCTGGTCTTAGCCAAAGACACAATCTGGGTGACTTCACAGGGTACTGTCTCAGAATCTTCGATATCACAATCAACAACACTCACCAGCCAAAACTTCTTCCAAGCAGAAGTGAGGATTCTCTTGGTAATCCCTTCTGATGCATATTTGATCATTCTGAGGCAGGAAACAATGTGGAAGTGATATTTCTAATATTCTCTGTGAGTAAAGAAGTGATATTTCTAATATTCTCTAGATTAGTAAGAGCCCACCACTAGACACCATGTTTGATAAGAATTAAAAGAAAAATAAAAGCTCTGTGGATTTTAGAGTGGTGGGTGGAAAATCCGGGACTTCCCTCTTTTCATCACTCGTTAAGCGAGTCATTTTTAATAATTTATTTTGCTCATAATGCAAATTACTCATCATGTGAGATGCTCGTTAAGCAGGGTTCTACGATGTATTATATCAATAAATTGGTGAAAAATTCTTTTATAATCTAACATTTCATATCAATTTTTTGGAATATAATCAAACTTGTTTCAAAATTCTCAGACATGACGTTTTAAATAATTCTATATCTAAGACAACTCGCCTATATAAATACACATTTTTTAAATGAATTTTACACATCAAAGGATCATAAACAAAAAGTGAAAACAAGAAATAAATCACAAAAAAGTTTAATAAACTGAAACATTTATTTGTATACACATATTATTATAAACTTAAACAAAATAAAGTAGTATAAAGTGATATTTTTAACAATTAACATTTTCAAAACCTTTCTTTTTAAATTAAAACTTGTTATTTCATTAACATGCATTAACACAGTAAAAGTCATTTTACTTGTGCAATCAAAATAAAGTTAAATGAATATAAGAAAATATCCTAAGAAAGAGAAGTAAAAAACTGTGGTGTGTGTATAATTTTACAAGCTATTTCAGAAGTTCCATTTTCAAGTGACTGATGCAAAAATAATATTACATATATACACACACTGCTTCTTGGCATTTATCATTTATTGGAAATATTATACAGCAGAATCTTGTTGCTTGACATTCTGTTTTAAATAATATTGGTTCTGAATTAATTAAAAATCATAAACTGAAAAATACTCTATAGTTTTCACTATTGTTAGGTTGGTGTTTGTTTTGCTAAATGAAATGGGCATCAAGGTCAAGTTGATACGCGAACAGCAGAAGTATAACTGGGAGCCAAGCAGTAAAAGCTACAGTCCCCCCGAAATTATTTTAAAAAATTTTATTTTCGTTTTTATTCTAATTGGCTTACTTTTCCACTTTGAGAATTCAGTGATCAACAAAAATGGCATAAAAGTAATAAAAAATGTAAAAGGAAGACATAAAATCAATCAAGTATTAAGAGAGAGACAGACCAGAGCTGCAGAGAGTTCTGCCCCTTCTTAGGGATCCGAAATTAACGCAATGAACAACAAGAAGTGGGAGAAAAGTAACCCTTTCTCCACTTGAAATTTCATTCATTTGAGATGCATTTTTCCCAGCTCTGATTTGGTGTGACTTCATCATTTGGCTTTTTTTCGCTTTTTCTCAATAGTTTAGTTGTTTTTTAAAATCCAATTCTCGAGGAGTTGTAATTTTTTGCTTTATGTTTTTTCGGGTGCTGATTACGAAGTTGAGGTTCGCCACCAATAATTTTTTGGGGAATTTTAGTTATAGCCAAAAAACATGAAGAAAAAAAATCCCCAGTTTTTTGCTTATAACTCAAAAACTATCAATTCTTAATCATCATTATATACCAAAATAATCAGCACAAAATTAACTACAACTTAGGTCTATACAACTTTTGCAGTACTGCTTGTTTTTGAGCTGACGAGCCACCACTGGAGCCAAGCACCTTAAATCATCATGGTAGCAAACATTGTTGGTCTCCGTTAATTTTTTTGTATTCTAGTGAGTCAGAGTCCCCCCCCCCTACATGATTCTTTTATTATAGTAACTAAAAAGAAAAGAGTTGTTGTTGCAATGGATGAGTTTGATAAATAGCCAAGTGAAGTCAGTGATTTCAAAATGACTCAAAGACGAAATAAATGCTACTGAAACAGTGGTGAAATTGAAATGCACTGAATAAGAAGAGGAAGTTAATAAACATCAATCGATAGGAAAGCAACTTACTATCATATGCTTTTTTTAAACCTATTTGTTTAGTCTTTGTAGGTTTATTTTAACGATGTTTTATTGTTTATCAGATGATTCATTTGTTGGTATTCCCTTTCGTCATGGGCTCCTACCATTTGGCCAGTCCTACCACCCTATAATAATGCCACTGCATCAATATAATTTCATTGATAAATTTACAGGTAAAAGCACTTAAGAAGAGTCCCCCCCCCCCGTAACAAAAGGCAGATAAAAAAAGAGTACTTTTTAAAGTCTTATTTATTTATCTACTTTAAGAAAAACTGAACACAGTAGGTAAAAGCACTTAAGAAGAGTTCTTTTCCCCTGTAGGGTCAGGTGGGGTAAAGTGGTAATAAAATCCCCATTTTTTTAACTTAAAAGGGTTATAAATATAAGAATTTGTTAAAATACTTAACATTTTTTGGTTGTTATTTTGCATTGCATTATTGAAGAACACATTGCATTAAAATTTGGGGGAAAAATAATTGATTTTAACAATTTTATGACACCTTCTATTTGTCATGTTTTTATGACCATTTTACCCTATGGGGTGGGGCAAAGTGGCCATAATTTTAAAAAAATAAACATAAAACATATTATAAGTAAGCAAAGTTTTTTTTTAAACATTTAACAAAACTCAATATAGTTTCAACTTTAAAAGAAAATCAATTTATTTATTCAAATTATATATTTTTAATAACCTAGGATCAAAAGTTGGCTTATCAAGAATTTTAAGGATATCTGACTCTTCAATTCCAACAATGTTATGATTTTCAGGAAAAGTGTAAGTCTGAAGTTTTAGATATTTTATTGACAGAAAATCTCCTATTTTATCAAAAACCTGTCCAATAAGCTCTTTGATTATCCCCCTTCATATTTTGCCAACATCTCACAAAAATACTGCGATAATTGATTATCTGCAATTTTGGATTCACTTGACTAAATAAGACATTTTCTGCTTTTTATCAAGTTTTTCTTTGCTTGTTTTTAAACTGTTTTCTTGCATCTCTTTCTTTTTGTCGTTGTTTTATTACTAACTAGCAGTATGCGCACAGCGTTGCCCGGGGAATCAGGACTTCAACAAAACAAAAAAAAAAATGCCCACAATGACAAATAAAAGTTCTGAAAACAAAACAAAATAAACAAATTATTGATTTTCCCGCTTATTTTTCTTTGCGATAATGACATTTCAACTGTAGAAAAGCAATACAGAGTATGTTAATCCAAAACAATATTAAAAAATTGCAACGTGAAAATGATTATTATACAGAAAGCAAACTATAAAATCGAATCCAAAAATAATAATCGAAGTCATTCAATTGCAGAGGTTATGACGTCACCCTGCCCTGTCAGCCAATGAAATTGCCCATAACACTCCGGAGAGGTGTCCCGGGAGGAAGCCTTGCTAGAGGAAAAATATCTTTCAATTGACCAGGAAAAAACGGGAAAAGATATTTTAACCGTTCTTATTTTAAATCCGACAGAGCCATTACAGTTATAAGCTGAAAAAAATTGAAAATAGTGTTATTAGAAAGTTGGATGCAGCAAATTTAAAAACAAAAATAAAACTTCAATGGCAAAACTGACTATTTTTTAAAAAATTCTCAGAATTCAGTAAATTAAGTTAAAAATTCAAAACTAACTTCATTAGAACAAAAATCATATGGTCTTTTCGATGGTGTGTCTATTTTTTCGTACAATTATTCAAAACCATTCTATTTAGAAATTAGTGTGAAAAATCAACCAAAACAACACAAAACATTAAATAAAAAATTTTCTAGATTAAATTTTAAAATTCTGGTTTCGAGGTGCATTGAGTCGCCATTGAGACTACCTGTGTGTCAAATTTCAAGGCTGTAAGTGTGATAGATTCATCTGGACATCACACGCATGCACAAGCACACACAAACATTGCCTTTTATAAGTATAGATTCCTTCAGTCAAACCTTCATTATAGTTTTTGAACTTTTCTTTTTACTCTTGAATTCTATATGGCTACTTTATGTATAGATGAAACAGGTGGTTATAGAGTTGTAAGTACAGCTCATGTAAAATCTTTTAGAGTGCAATTATACAAAAATTATAGTGCAATTATGCATGGCCTTTTTTACTGTTCCATAAGTCACGTAACTTCCATGCCCATCATAAATTAAAAGAACAGTTTTTTTCAAATCTAAAGAAAATTGGATAAAGGCAAGTCTTCCAAGCCATACCTTTAGTCTATTTTAGCACTATCTTTAGTCTAGTGCTCATATAAATGAGCTCCTTTGTAAAAAATAAAAGGTAGCATAAAATCATTTGCTGATGCACTAAAAAGTACAAAATTTTTTTTTACAATTGGCTGATTTCTTATATGCGTTATGTGATACTTTTGGTACAAAAATTGGGGTTATCCAATTTCAAATCTTTAATTATAATCTGTAATATATCTTAAATTAATATTTAATTAACACCTGCTAATAAATTAAGCTTAAGAAATTTTAAAACAGTTATACATGTTAAGCCTATCCCTATGACCACTTTACCCCATCTTACTTAAATTACTATAAAATAATATCTGTAATTAATTCAGCTGATCTGTTAATGAGGAAGTATCCTTAAGATCTATATGAAGCTTTCTGCAGAGTCAATCCAATGAAAACTTAATTAAACAAAACGTAGGAGAGAAGTTAAATTGGGTATTCCAACTTCAAACTGCTACATAAACAAACAAAATGGGTGTTTTCTCCTACTAAAGTGTTGCAATTAGTATAATTTTGAATGGTAAACTTAGTTCTTAACTATTCAAAGCTAAAATAAAAAAATTACATTCATACCAATATTCATTACAAAGTTATAGCATTTTATTTGATGTATGACCACTTTACCCCACCTGACCCTAACAAAAGGAAAAAAAGGAACACTTTTTTGTCTTAATTCCCTACTTTAAGAAAAACTGAACACAGTAGGTAAAAGTGCTTAAGAAAAGTTTTTTTTCACACTGTAACAAAAAGCAGGTAAAAAAAAGAGTACTTTTTGATGTGTTATTTATTTATTTGCCCACTGAAAGAAAAACTGTCTAAGAAACTACCTTAATAAAACTGAACACACTGTCCTACAATGTCTAAATTAAAGGCTTGATACATTATAACTCCAAACATAAAATAAATAATAATACCTTTTACTTTATGTTTGAAGTTATAGCGTATTTACTGTTTAAAGTATATAAAATACGACTGTTTTGTCTTATATTTTTGTTATGAAACATATCTTTCAATATGATTGAGTCATTTATTTAGAAAACCGACTGAGATAATTCAATCATCAACATGGTCGTTAGCGTTAGCTGCAAATCAAGATTTAATATCTAAAACACATCTGAAATGAAATTGGCACGATAGTAGCACACAGAAACAAAATGTATAGTAATTTAACACGACTAAAAAAAATCCCTACAGAATAAACTTCCTGCACAATTAATAGTTTATCTCTCACTAAATGTTAAAAACAACTAGGAATTCTTATTTGTCAACTTACGATATACATGTAAACTTTGAAAAGTTAGTGATTTTATTCTTGAACAATGTTCTCTGGACTAAAGTTCTGAACAGCATTTTTTTAATGATTCTAGAGCTATACATTTCTGTATTGGCCAATAAGTAGAAAAATAGACGATATTTTCATTTAAATAATGATGACGATGAGGCTGTTATTTAAATAATAATAAGCATGTTTTATATTTATCAACAATAACAATGTTTTCCACAGTATACAGTTAAACTGGATCTTACTTTTGTTCACCAGCTCAAAAAAAAAAAAAAAATGAATTGAGAAGCTGTAAATCTTAGAGAATCTCATTTTTCACTTTAAAAATCTATGGTGGATTTTTCCATGACATTATTTTTAAAATAGAATTTTACTAAAGTACGATATAGTTTCAATGTGATAATAATTCGTCTGGCATAGCTTTCTAAACATATCTGGCAATACTAATTTTGGATTTAAATTAAAACCGCGGTTTGATTATATAGTTGGATACAAATTTTTATGAACGATCAGACACGGATTGTGTTGTGTTTTCTGTTTCTATAAGGTATATTGCTATATTTTTCAAATACTAATATTTTGTTTACTTTTATTTATTTTTGAGATTTTTATTAATATCAAGGTACTAAATTGTTTTACTGCGATTAGTGAGCTGAGGTGCTCTTAAAATTTCTTAGGGGCTGTCCATAAATGATGTCACACTTTTTTTCAATATTTTTGACCCCCTCCGCCCCTTGTCACATGTCACGCTATATTACATAAACATATACTTGCAGTTCAGAAATAAAGCACTATGTTATAGATCATATATCAAATTTTATTTTTAAATTTTAACTATGTGTTTTAATGACATTTGTGAGCATAACAATAATAATGATTATAGGTGTACTTATTTTGCTTGAAATAAGATTAAGGTTTACAACAAAAAACATAATTATTATACAATAGTAATAAAATATTAATATAAAAGCAATTGAAAACAGTAGTATTTTGGAATTTGATATATTTTGCTTTAAATCTTATCTTTACTTTATGAACACAAAATACTCTTAAACAGATTGAATTTAAAAAATACCCACCTCAATAAGATCAACCTGTTTGTGCCACTACCAGTTCTACCACTCACCCAGGTGGGGCGAAGTATCTTTTGTTGGACATTTCAAGGGTGTAACAGGGGAAGGTTTTCTTCTAATGGTGAAGAATTTTTGCTGCTACCATATTCTCAGAACCTACCCTGAATGAATTTTTTGAAAAGAAAGGAATATAAGAGAAAAAATCACATGAAAGTTGTTTTAGCCCCGATTAAAAAAATTCTCCCAAATTCTGGTAATTTCAAAATTTATTCTGCTGATTTTAAATGTTTTTATTTTAACCAAAATGTGTGATGTCACACTTCTTGTTACCTCCTCCCTCCCCCTTGTCACAATTTCATGACCCCCTCCAAGCGTGACATTTGTGGACGGCCCCTTATATGGAATCAAAATGATTCAGTGGAGCATTTCTTTTTAATCTCCTTCGTTTCATTTGCAAGTGGGCGAAATGTAGAAAATATGTAGGCTTTTATTGCTTAGAACAAATGAAATATTGATGTAAATATTACTTAGTAAAGTATACAAATATGTTGCAATTGTTTTCCTTTTTAATGCATGTTTCTTTTTAAAAATAAATAAGGAAATCGGATATAAAATTTTCTTTTATGATCTGGCCATCTGTTTCAATGTTAGAAATTAGTCTCATTTTACCCCAGAAATGATACTTTTTTAAGTAAATTAATCTTTAGCCTAAACAGATATGATATCAATAGATGTGGGCAACTACTTGCATACACACCGATTTTTGCTGGTCAGTTTGAAAACGTTCTACTTTTGCAGACGATGTGTTCCTTGCACACACACCGATTCATGTTGGGGGAAAAATTATTAGAAATTGGGAGCTGCTGGTTCCCAATTTCATCGCAGCAGTTATTCAATAGCCAATTAAATGCAAATGGAGAAATTTTACTTACTGAACTGATCTATTAGAACTAATGTCAACTAAATTATCTTATAATCCTTGACAATGAAAACTCTCCATCCAGTCTAATCACTGAAATGACAGCTTCGGAAGAAGTTTTTTTTTAAAAAAAAAGAATAGTTTCTTCCTTAGGCCTGCTAATTCTAATGAACTGGTCCTTATACATCTGTAATTGATTAAATAATAGTCTATCTAGATTGGGGTTTTGCATCTGTTTTGATGGAAATGTATTTTGAGAGTTTCAATAATAATTATGGTTATCTCAATATTTAAAAAAAAGATGAAATTTTCAGTAACACCATGAGAATTTCATACTAAAAATATTCTAAATTAATGCATGGGAATTGCAGCTAAACAGAAAAACATTAAATATTAAATTGGTGAAAACTACTTCCTTTCCATATTGTTTACATTTCAATTTTCAGCTGTTAACTTTTATAAAATGTTTATAATTTAATTTCTGATTATTGTTCTAGTAAAATAAAAAGAATTTTGCGAGTATATTAAAAAATACAAGTGAAATGAAACGGGAAAAAATTGTGATATTCGACCGAAAACGTAGGCGAATGCCTTACAATTGACAAACCAAATTATGATATATTATCATTAAAAATACTTGGTGACAATAGAAAAGTCATCTCTTTAACATTCAAAAGATTCTGAATTTTCATTCATTATGTAAATAAATCAAAACTAAAAAAAAGTGTGAAATCGGCAAATTTATTTTTAGGGCTCTCGGAAAGTGAAGTTGTTCCGAGAATTATTCTCATTTCATTAGTGACTTAAGTTACATTAAAATTCATAAGTAAATGTTAAACTTAAAAATACTAACTTCAAAGAATTGCAATTATTCATCAGGCATTTATTAAGCTTATTAAAAATAAATATGTTCTAATTGTACAAATATGGAATGTATGCAAAATTAATTATATTATTTAAACAAATAATTACTGAATAGTTGAAATACAAAAAATGCACATTTTAAGAGACCCCCAAATGTTTAAGAGCCAGTTTTTTACAAATCTTAATACGCCACTGAGAATAATGAATTTTAACGATCCGTTAAAAAATTTCTCATTTTATAAATAATTTCCTCATTATTATATTAATAATATCAATGAAGATTTTTAAGATTTCAGTGAAATGCTTAAGAGAAAAAAAGTTAATAATTTTACTAAAAGATATTGTTCAATAATTTTTAAAAAAATATAACTGCTTTTATGAAAAGAAAAAGAGGGAAGCATGAGACTGCCGGCCGAAAATCTGTGTGTGTGCAAGCACCAGTAGGTTTACATGTGTCACTGGACCCCCCCCTCCCTCGAAGTTGCCGATGTCGGCAAAACTCAATGACAATTCTCGTCAGCCGATCGGCTTTTTGCAGGTGCCGGTACGTGTGCAAGCTCCAACTGTTCTCTATATACCACTAATGAAATGTTGCCAACCGGTTTTCAAATCAATCAACACGAATCGATGTGTGGGCCTAAGACTCAGGAACATGGCACGGTCTCTCGCCAAATGCGGCAATATTTTAGTCTGGAGAATTAGTAACTAACATTTAATTAAATTCTTGTAACTTTATTCTTTTGGTGGTATTTGTTTTATAAGTTTTCAAGTATTCATCAAAAAGCTTTCATAAATTGGTTTTAAATACTTTTATGCATTTATTTATCTTGATTACCAACTTTATTTGCCTGATTAATATTTTAAAAGAACTCAAATCAATCTAAAATAAAATATCCTATTTTTACTATTCTTAAATACAAAATGTTTTTATTATCTTTTAATGTAACTATGTGCTAAAATTCTTTTATGAATGAATTTGTCAGTCACATACATAAACATCTAACTTCATGTTGTCTTGTGCTATGAAATTAAAGATTAAATTGGCCTGGTGTATGACATGCAAATATGAATTGTTATATTTGGTTTTTGTTTATTAAAATACTTTATAAGCATTTTAAATACTGGGCTCTAATATATATTCTGTGAAAAAAATTACCTGGAATTATTCATTTAAAATGTGCTCATAAAAGATATTTTTTAAAAGATGTCTGCAAGTTGGCAGCAGTGTTCCGAAATTATGATGTCAAGTTTGGTGTGATCTGTCAAGAAATTTGTTTACAGCTATTATTTTTGTTTCTCGACTTCCGATTTGCTCTGTGATTTTTCTTTTATATATAATCCCCCCCGGGGGGGGGGAATACGCCACATAGTTTTCATCATAATTTTAGTTGCTAACTGAATTTCTTGTGCAGAATCGTTGGAAAAGCATATAGTTCAATGCTATTAAAAACATGAGCATAAGAGTAATCAAAAAGTATTCAAAGAGAGCTGAAAAACAGTTGAAGTAACAGTAAGGATCTTTGTCAAAAGAAGCAAATTGCGAATTTTCTTTATTTGAGCACGCCAAAAATTTTGTTTATCTATTCTTATTTCACCTTGGGACTAGAGGACATCTGCAATTAATAATGGTTCAATTCCCTTTAATGGGATGTATGTAAAATATAATCTAATTATATTTAACTTTTAATAATGAATAGTTCAAGGTTCCAATGTTTATTTTGGGACCTGGATTCATGTAGAGGGTGCTTCAGAAATTTGGTGCAACTTAAAAAAATCTATAATTCATAAACAAAGGAAGATAGAAAGATGCTGATTACAAAAAAAAAGGATGGAAATAAAACTTTTCTTTTTTTCTATTATTATGAAACCAGAATTTATCTGTTGTATAGTTTACAGTTTAAACCACTAGATGGTTCTCAATGAGTAGAGTAATGGCTTAAAAATGTTCAGTCCATTCAAAGAAAACAGATATCAGATTGATAATCTCTGAAAGGCTACACAGTTACTGTAACGTTTTTACATCAGAAATTTATGATTTTAAGTAAGATAAGCTTCTGTAATGACAAAAAAATGAACTATTTACACCGATTCACGAAACTGTTTGGAAGCACTTTTGCATATTTCCAGACAAAGCCATCCACTTGTGAACAAAAATATTTAACTTGTATACAAGCCCCCTGGGTCAATGCTATAGTATTTTATTTTGCTGGATCCTGGGGTACATCTGGATAATTGGAAATGAGAAAGCGGATATAGCCACTAGAGAAGCCAGGGGAATTACATGGTCATATGTTCCAATTCCAGATATTAAAAGTATTTTGAGGTCCAAGGTTCACAGATCTTGGCAGGAGATCTGGGAAGCTCAAACAAACAATAAGCTGCATTTTATTCAACCATCTAATCGGAGGTTTTAACACTTTCACTGCCTATCCAGCGCGTGATGTGATTATTATCATGTGTTTAGTTTTAAAAATTCCAAGATTCAAATTCAATGATTAGACTGATATATAAAAACAAATACTTTAAAACATTATAGTCAACTCAACTAAAGTTAAATTAAAAATCATATAATAATCATCGTTAAGCATTTGCAGCATTTAAATTACTCCGAATCCTAATAAATGTAGACTTTTGCCTAATAATACACACAGCAAAAGATATAGGAAGTTTAAGAAAATCAGCCAGCCAGCCATTGCTGAACTTTATCCCTCGTATTTATGGTGATATGTAATTAGCATAAACCTGAAAGTGAATTGATGCTGGTGTAAACGCTTAGTGATTTGAATCAGTGAGAACCATCATATCTGATCTGGGTTTGAAAAATTCAGACTCTGATATTTTAAGATCAAGTTTTCTAACAGCATCATCGCCAAGGAACCGATCATGCGCTGGTGAGGGAATCGCTATGTTTCAATATTTATTCTCTGGTTATGTTTTGGGTATATATGCTGGTATTGGCATGAAATGAAGGTTAGATGTATGTGGTTTCGAATTTTTTACTTGCTGAAAATATAACATGTTGTTTATTTCTTATAGTAGGTTAGTCGGCATATAGGTGAAACTTACTCCTGTGTTACGGCATTAGCTATCAACATGACTTCAAGTGACTGACAGTCAATGTGTTAAACCATGTAATTTTAACAGAAACGTTAACATAAAACTAGTTAGTCTACACATTGGACACATGTATTTTATACATTGTTATCTACTTCACTCGGAACCATCCCCAATTTGTCACACCTGTAATGCAAATTTCACGGTCCAACATATTTTATCTGAATGTGAAAGTTTTAAAAATTGTAGAATCAAATGGTTTGGTGAAGCCCATCCTCCACTGCCTACTATTGGGTGATCACCTCATTCTAATTTCTTCTCCTTTGTTGTTGAAATTGGCTTCGTAAAAGCAATCTAATCGAAAGTGTTTATTGTTCTTTCCATTTTATGCACCCATCTTTGTTTGTTAATAGTACCTTTTTAACCTCATAAATACATCATTCATCAGTACACATTGATTGGTGCAGCATGGCCCGTCTGGACCCTTGTGCCATAAAACAATAACTCACTTGCTCATAGAGCTACAAAATTTTAATTATTTAATCAGTTATGAATGCAAAACTTGACCCTCCAAACTTCTATTGATTCTCTCGTTACACTTAAGGATTTCTTATAATTCATGTGTCACAATGCTGCATTTTTAGTTGTTCAAGAAACAGGTACTGACTATGTTATCTTCCGACAATTTTCTTGAAAGTTGAGAGATATTTTTTGGAATGAATTTAAAAACTTCTAACACCTTTTGATGCCATTAATTCATGAACTAAATTTGGGATGATATTTCATTTTTTCCCCTGTATTACATTTCCTAGAATTAGAAGTCATTTAAAAAATGTTATATTTTAATACTAAAGCTTTATATTTATTGTTTTAAAATTTCATAAAAATTGTATACTGCAAAAAGAAAGATTCAGATTCCAGTGATGTTATTTGCTCAGAGATAAAATTAACAGAAAAATTATTTATTTCAAATTAGCTGCCTTTGATGCCCAGTTAATTCACCGGCATTATAGATAGTCAAAAAGTTCTTTTATGCTTAGCTTGGTTTTAATGGTTCTCCAAAGAAGTGTATTTTAATTCAAATTTTGATAGATAATTTAACTCGTATTTTAGACCCTTACACTGGCTCTGTACATGGCGCTGTGCTCCTCTCTATTTCTGTGCCATCTCGCTTAATATTTGGATTTTAATCTGAAACGGGAATGGCTAAACTTCAACTCATCCAACAACTTGCTTTCAAAATCAAAACATGTTCATAAAAAAATGTAAGAATGGCAAGTAAAATCATTCAGAATTGACACTTTTATGTCTACTACCGAAGATGTTTTATAATTTTCTTAATATTATGAATGATTTTTGTTTACTGCTTCTGTATTTTACAATAAGAAAGCAAAATATGTTAAGTTAGAAAAGTGAATTATAAGAATTTTCATCATTGCTTATTTCTGAATTTAATCCTTATGTATAATTATCACAAATTGTTTTTAAAAATCAGATTTTATATTACTCAATATGAAAAAAATGAACCAAATTTTCATATCTTGGTTATCAACATTGGAAAGAAAACCCAGGATAAAATAACTGTAGTAAAAATAAATAAAACAATGCCAGTTTTATTATAACAATGGAAAAGTTTTGTAGCATTTACTGAAAAATATGGATGTAACGAATATTCGGCAATGGTATTCGACCTATTTGGCCCTTTTGCTGAATACTAAATAGATATTTGGGCGAATGAATTCAGGGTAATAATTTTTTAAAATATGATTTTAAATGTATATTTAATAAAAGAATATTGTCAAATTACTGTTCATTACATTTATTAAAAATTCTACTAACATTTACCCAATTTTAAGTTGCATTGTACATAAGTGTATTTAATAATGTTGCATATAATTTATCATTGGCATAGCCTGAAATTATGATGCATGAACAATAATAGTTCAGCATTTTCAGTAAAAAGTCTGTTCTGTTTGGTTTCATATATATATATATATATCACAAACTTCAGAAAATAAGTGTACTGTGCTTCCAGCAGCTGAAAGATATTTTATTGCTAAATTTGCAAATATTGGACATTTTTCTGTTTTTTATTTTACCAATTAAATGGACATTCCAGCCTAGCGATTAGAATTTTTTTTATAAAAATAGGAATTTACTTCTAATAACTTTAATTTATCCACTAACTTTTCTTTTGTGTTTGTCACTGCCATGTTCTGCAATGGTCACTTTATTTCTGTTTAGCAAGTCAAAATGAAGAGGGTTCCTCGCATTGTATTATTAGAATAAGGATATTTAGAATATTACAAAAAATTCCTCGAGGTATTAGTCAGAATTGCGGTGATTTAAATCAACTGATTTTTAAAAAAAAAAAAATCACTGATTTAAATCACTTTAATTTAAATATCAATTTAATCTGCTTTAATGAAATAAAATTGTTTATGTATCTTTAAATAGTGATTTTAAAATATTTTTAAATGCATATCCAAAGAATATATAGAACATAAACAAAAATATTACATTGAATTGGTGTAACTAGAATACTTCCCTATCTTTATTGAGAACAAAGCAAATTAGATTTTAAATAAATCTCTAATGAGTAACACAATAAAATGCAAAGTATGAGATGCTCCTTTTTATAAAATAAAATAAATATTGTGAAAGGATCATGATCACAAAGAAAGAACATAGTAAAATGCAGTGAGTTTCATTTTAATATTGGAGAAAACTAAATAGTTTTGGGGACAACAAAGTGTTTATATTGCAATAATGTTCAAATGTAAGATAATTAAGTAATACATATAAATGTTCCAAAAGAAATACAAACATCTACATAGTGCAATCTCTTAAATTATGATCTATACTTATAAAAGGCAAAGTTTGTGTGTATGTGCACGTCTACAAATATTTTTTAAATAGTTGTTACATGTTTGAATTAATTTTTTTTTATTTATTTTTTTTTTAAAGAAAGTACAGCTTAATGACCGATATGTTGTTACATATATATATATAATTCTATAACTGTAGGGCTCATTGTCTAATATACAAATGTTAAATATATTTATAGATTTAAAAAAATCATTAAAATCGAATAAATCGGGTTTTTTTGAAAAAATCAAAGAAATCGACAACCCTGGTATTAGTATATTTTTAAATATGCAAATAATAAAAAAATACATTTTTTCATTTAAAATTTGAGCAATATTTTATTTAAAATTAAAAGTGAAATGTTTTTTAAAAGAATGTATTCTACTGCTTAATATTCGGTATTCAGTCAAATCACTATCCGTTACATCTCTACTGAAAAATAGTTTTAAAATGTATCGGAATGCGAGAAAATCATTTAGCAATTAAATTGGTATCATTGAAAAATAATTTCTTGAATTTTAAGATGGTGTAAAAATCATTTTTGGAATATATAAGCTGAAACGTGCCAAAATTTCAATTACTTTTTAATGAATTAAAATTTCAAACAAATTGCTGTGAAGTGCACCTTCCCACTCTCCAAAGCCAGATTCGGTAGCTCTAGGTTCAATGGGCTGTTCTGTAGAGTGCTAATAGACACACACATTTGCTGCTTTTATTAGTATATATTCTATCATCCTATGCTATTGTGTTCTGAAGGTAGGTCCGAGTTTCCTAAACATATCTTTAATGAAGTCTATTCATTAGTTATGGAGATGATTCAAAAGTATGTTTTGGTTTTTATTATTTTACAGGGTGTTTATATATATATATTACATTATAACAAATTTATTATAGTTTTTCTCAGTAGAATCACTCGATTTATATTTTCTTTCTGCTTCTTGATATTTCATTTTTATATACAGGGTGTTTCGAAACTCATGGGCAAAAATTTAAGGGGTGATAGAAAACATCTGTTCAAGCAATTTTCACCATACAATGCATGGGCGGAGAGCAAGCGATGAACTGCTAGACAGCACTGTAATGAAAAGCATAAAGCGCGAGTTTTCTCACACATCACCATTTCTGCCGTGGATTTCAGAAGGCATGGCGAAGTACAGTAATCAGGAAAAGGCGGGCATGCATTTTATGTATGGTCTTCCGAATGGGAATGCTTTGGAAGCCGAAAGACTGTACAGGCAGCATTTCCCGAGAAGACACGTGTCGGACCGAAAAATGTTCGAGCGATTGCATTGGTGCCTGTGTGAAACAGGATCCTTTGTCACCAGCATGCATGTTACAGGGCGTGGCAGGAGTGTGCAGATGCCACAAGTTGTAGAGGACGTTCTGCAAAGAGTAGAAGATTGTCCGGATATTAGCACGCGAGAGGTTTCCCGTGCCGTAAATGTGCTCCACTCGACTGTTTGGCGAGTACTACGGGATGAAGGATTACACCCCTACCATGTACAGAAAGTGCAAGCCTTCATACCTGCAGATTATGCTCCACGTGTCGAGTTTGCACATTGGTTTTTGCAGCAGCGCAGCCTGATTTTAGTGCACATGTGTTATTCACAGATGAAAGCACCTTTACTCGTGAAGGCATTTCTAATACACACAACCTTCATGTGTGAGCATCTAGCAATCCGTACAACACATGTCCTCATGCATATCAGAAGCATTTCAGCGTAAATGTTTGGGCTGGAATTGTGGGTGACCATTTGATCGGCCCATACTTTCTGTCATTCTGACTGGACGGCAGGACATACCTCACATTTTTACAACAAGTATTGCCAGAGTTACTTCAACCTGTTGTAACTAACATACAAGCACGTATGTGGTTCCAGCACGGTGGAGTGCCACCCCATTTCAGCTTGGATGTGTGGAGAGCTTTAGACGCTAAATTCCCACAGCGATGGATTGGTCAGGGTGGGCCCACACATTGGACGGCATGCTCACCTGATCTCTCCAGTCTGGACTTTTTCCTATGGGGCCATTTGAAAAGTTTCATCTACGAAAGCCCCATCGAATCCGACGAGGACCTAGTTGCCAGGATTTCTGTTGCTGCCAGCGCCATCCGAGAAATGTCGGGTGTGTTTGAAAAAGTGCGCCACTCGCTGCGTCGCAGGTGTAACACCTGCATTACTGCAGGTGGTCGCTCCTTTGAGCAGTTTCTGTAATTTTGCCACACATTCTGTCAATAAAATTATTTAGTACCTCCTCTATCCGTTTGGTGTTTCGTTCTTTCATGTGACAGTAACGGATACCTCCTAGCGGTTCATCGCTTGCTCCCCGCCTATGCATTGTATGGTGAAAATTGCTTGTTTAGATGTTTCCTGTCACCCTTAAATTTTTGCCCATGAGTTTTGAAACACCCTGTATATATATATATAAAAAAAAAAAATGTTTAGTATTTTAAATTGCCTGAAAGGCTGTAATTGGGCTTTTTTTCCTGAATGTAATCATCTGAAATTTTTTTTTTGAACAAAATAGAGAATTTTTGCTATTAATTGCTTGATATATATTTTGCTTTGCTGCTTGTGAAACAGTGCTATAAAGCATCGGTATTCCTCTATTTTATGCTCTCACTGTTATGCATAGAAATTAGTTTCTGAAAAGAAGAGGATCAATAACGATATACGGAGCCATGAAAAATATTACAGGACATCTTTCATATCCAAAAATGCTTGTGCAAAATCATTAATGTTTTTCAGGAAGGCTTGATTCTCCACATTTCTGAACATATAGCTGGTAATTCTTGTTATAGTTCTTCCTACCAAGTTTGAAAATCTCTTTTTTCAATACAAGTTAGTGTCCCTTGATTTAAAGTTGACATCCAGTTAATTTAATTATAAAGGATTTTCACATAAATAACTTCGAACACTTTCCTTATTCAGCCATTTTAAATGTAAATTATAGTTTAAAATTATTTTTTAAATATAAGAAATTTATAATTTCATTTGTCTAAAAGTTGGATAATTTTGTATAATAATTTTTGCTGAATTCTTTTTTTTTTTTTTTACAGCATTTTAAAGCTCTGCCCTTTGATGTACTATTATGAATATGGAGTTTCAGAAAAATAATGAAGATGAAGCGGTTTTAGAAGAAGTTGAAAATGAAGGTATAAACAATGTTAAAAGATGTTTACAGAAATTATACTATATTTGGGATGATTTTGGTATTGATAAAGGTCAAAAATCACATCGAGCAAAGAGTGTATGGGTTCATATATTGAACTTGGTAAAGGATATTTTAGAGGAAGAAGCCAGTTTGCATAAAGAAACTGCAGAACGTATAGAGAATTACAAGATAAAGATAAAAGAATTATCATCTATTTTATCTGTAATACCGAAGGAAATAAGCGAAGCTTCTTTGATAAAGAAAGAAGAGTTGTTGAGCCATGAGTTTGAGAACTTATGTCAGTTAAAAAATAAACAGATCGAAACTTATCAAGATTTGAAAAACACTGAATTGGAATATTGTCAGATTTTAAATTTACCAGGGCATAAGCTAATCCATGATTCTGGAATTCCTACTGAAAAAGATATAAATGAGATTAAACATCACATTGAAATTCTGAAAGAAGAAAAACATAAGCGTCTTAAAAGACTTTCTTTAATGAAAAAAGAATTGAAAGCAATTTGGGAAGCCACAGAATTGGCTCCTGAAACTTCCCTTGAAAAAGAAATTTTTTCAGCTGTCGAAACATTCTCGCTTTCCAATGAAACTTTTCAGTCATTAGAAGAAGTAATTGGCAAAGTTCATCATAAAAGAACAGAGTTAGAGGTTCAGAAGAAGAATTTGTTGAGAAAACTAACAATCTTGTGGGAAAGACTTCAAATTGATAGGAATGAAAGAGAAGAGTTTCTTTCCAGTCATTCTGATTGCCGCCTCTCAGCATTGAAATCTATTGAGAAGGAACTTGAACGTTGCGAGAAAATCAAAATGGAGAAGATTGAAATGTTCATTGATTCTCTCCAAAAAGAACTGAATGAACTCTGGGACAAATGCCATATTTCAGAAGCTGTTCGGCAGGAATTTAAATATTCTTCTATAACAGCATTGAATGATAAAGCATTAGAAGCTTATGAGTCTGAGGTTGAAAAAATGAAAAAATATTATGAAGATGTTGAACACATTCTGAAAAATATACTAAAAAGGGAAGAGTTTTGGAATTTGAAAACTGTTTTAGAAAACAAAGCTGCAGATCCAAACAGATTTAAAAACCGGAGAGGGAATCTGCTTCAAGAAGAAAGAGAGCGAAAAAAATTACAGAAAGACCTTCCTATATTAGAAAATATCATTATCAAAGACATTGAAGAATATGAAGCATTGAATAATTGCAAATTTTTGTATGATGGAGAAGATTACAGAAAATTGATAATCAATAAGTGGAGTGAAAAAGAAAGCGAAAAGCCACACAAAAACTTTGGGTTACAGTTGCGGCCTGTTGCTAGAACACCGGGGAAACGCCCTCCATCAGCAGTACCAAAATCTGCCCCTAGTAAGTTACTTAGATCAAATGCTGGAGTACCTTTAACTTGTACTCCATCTACTCAACCATGCAAGATATTGCCCAGCACAGTTGGAAAATGTGTCGGACAACATCTATGTAAAGGTGGCGATCATGCAAAAAATGTTCATAAGAAAAGTCAAAAGATGGTGTTAAAAGAAAGAAACCAATCTGATGTAGTTGAGATGAAAGGTTCGCCTAATGGTACAACTTATACACACTTTGCCAACGAACTGAACAGCCCTGCTAGACATTGCTTCCGGAGTTCTGTGTTAGCAACACGTAAACCATCTGGGAGTCGTATATCAAAGAAGAGTTGCCATTGTAGAAAGAAAAATGCAGTCAAGTCTTCACGAAGATCCATTAGGCTTTCATCCAGTAACGTAAATTGTGCTACTTCTAGCTACTCCAATTAAGATGGTATAAATGTTTGCTAATGTTCATGTAAAACATCTTGTGAATTCTGAAGATTTTAATAACTCGTATTTTAATCAGTTTTTAGGGTATATATGTTCATTTTCAGCATTGTTGATACTACTACAGTTTTAGAATTGCTTTTTCCTACATATCTAATAATGAAACATCTTCCAAGAAAAGGTGATATTAGTGCACTTTTTATTCAGCAGTTGCTTAATTGATTAACTTCCCTAATGGACAATGATTTTAGAATCATGTTATGCCATGTGTTAAATATTTTTTTAAACCAGTTTGAAATGTATTTAAAAATTATGTTTAATTTTTAAAAGTATTTGAATACAACGTTTTGAAACTTTAATATATATATATATTATTTTCAGTGAAAAATTAATTACCAACACTATATGAAATTCAGTTTGCATATCTCGCAAATTGCAAGAAATTTTAATTGATTGGTATGTATTTAAAAGCTTAATTAACTTGCATATGTAGCTTATTTTCTCCAGTGAGTAAACAGCAATATTATAAAAATTTGAATTAAAAAATAAAATTATTTTAGTTGGACTAAATGTATAGTTTTGTCAAGTATGCTTAATTAAATATCTGTGAAAAATTTTGTAAATATGTTAGTATTGTTTTGTGTATTCATTATAGTTTTTATTACACAATTTTTACTATTACATATTTTTTTAATATTTTAATCTTAAAAATAAACTTTTTATGTTGCTAATTGTTTTGTTTCCTGTGTATTTCTTTATTTGCAAGACAATTTTATAGTTTTAGGGTTAGTATATAGTGTTCTGTATTATTGAAGATTCGTTATTAGTCTTTATGCTAATTGCTTATCCAAAACAATAGTTAAAACAACTGTTTCTAAAACTATTAATACTCTACTGTTAATACTCTTGAATTAATTATTCGTCATAATGAGTGATTGCATTACATAAACATTTTGAAATATCAAATATTTGTATCTTTAAAGAACTTTCAAAATGTTCTGGTTCTTCTTCCAAACTTTAAATTTTTATTGATGCATTATTGACTAAGCGAAGTGAGGCCCTATTTTAAATCGTCCATTAGGCATCTCGTTTGTTTGTTATGCAATCATGACTAAACGCTTTGCTCTATTTTCTCCGAATGTGGTATGAATGTAGCTTGAAGGTATAAAAGGCAATGTATATGTAAAGATTTTAATTTTTTTTTATTCCATTGCAAAAAATGATTGCACTGAAATGCAAAAAATGATTCACTGAAACTATTAAAACAGCTAAAGGTAGCTGTTTTAAAAGTTTCAGTGAATCATTTTTTTTTAATGCAAGACATTTAATTGCGATTTTGTGAATACAGTAAAAAGCAGACTTTTATAAATAATTCACATTTGAAAAAAAAAAAAAAATGCCTAAACCTTTAAGGACTACTACAATGAAGAACAGATTTTTAATTTTTTTTTTTTTTTTTTTTTTGGTGTGCTCAAAGTCTACTGTTCACAGAATTATTAGTTATAAACACATAAAATTAACAGTTATTTCTGTACTTTAATTCTAAAAAATCTTATTTTTGGTAATTGTCGTCATATGCCTAAACCTGGATCTTGAGCTATCTATTACCTTACATTAAACTTTTCCTGGGGGGGGGGGGGGGGAGAACTAGAAATTGCAACTAGACATTCAAACAGATAATGAAGAAGGGAGCCAATGTTTATGTGCACTGTTTTTCTTTTTGTATTCATTAAATCTATCATAATCGAGATCGAAGTGTTCATATATTAGGTGGCAGATTCATATACATTTTAACTTGACTGATTCAAAGTTGACAGGACCACAATAAAAATCTGATTATCCAAAAATAAGTGCAACAAGAGAAAAAAATTTAAAACTGAAAATAGTAATGATTTATTTTTAAATTTTAAAAATAATAAAAGTAAATTTAATAGATAGAATTGTAAAAATTTTTAAATTTGTAATCTCATTGTAAGAAAATAATTTTAATAACATTGATTAACAACAAATCATAAATTGTACAAAAGTAGCTAATTTGTATGGATTTGTCTTGATGCTTTACGATGATTAAAAAAATTTGTATCCATTGAAATCAAAACAACTGCGTATAATCATATCCCGATTCATATTGTGCATCAAAAAATATTTTATTCTTTTTCTAATGTTAGAAAGCTGAGTTCAAGTTCTGATGTATTATGAAGTAATGGGAATTGCCAAGAGGAGAAAAAAAATTATTAATTTATTCTATTCATCTATCTAAAGGTGGACTGTGATAATTTAAATTGGAATATACTTATCAATATTCTTAAGTAAATTTTAATTTTGGATAATGAGTCATGATCTCAAATAGAAAGGTACAGAATATTTGGGTTCACAAAAATTTTGAAAACATATTTGTATCATGAAAACTTTCTATTATGTATTTCATCAGCATTTATAACTAAAAATCTTTTGGATTGCAAGAAATTCCATTACTATACAAAAACACTTTTTTTCAATTAAATTTTTATTTATCATTAATTATCTTATTTCTTTTCAAAGTTTTAGAATGCAAAAAAATTTTCCACGCTAGAAAATTTTTAAAACTCTGTTTCTTACAACAACACTTTCCAGTCCCGAAATGAAAGATCCTAGTGTCACGAAATAACCTTTTAACATTAGTTCAGAAACCTTCAAATTTTCGGCCGTTCAATATATTTTTTATGTGTTAATTCTATCACAGAATTAAAAGCCTTATTTGAGCATTTCATTATTTGTGGTTTTACTATCCAGAATTCAACCTTTCAAATTGTATTCATTTTAAAATAAGTTTTGCTAAGAAAATTCATAGCAGAAGCATGCATAATCAACTCATATTTAAAAAAGTGAAAATGCAGTAAATGCCACTTTTTCTAATATCTTCGATTTTATGGGAATGACGTCATCCACAAAGATCTCAAAAATTGAGATGATAAAAGATCATGAAAAGAAAATTTCTAGAAAATTCTTCAGTTCACAAAAACCCTCTTATCAACGGTCAAGTCGAATATGCTCATGCGAATGGAAAATATCCCTACCCTTATTCTACAACCAAATGGGCACTCCCCCCTTAACCACCGTAATTAGAAATAATTCCTCGGAACACACCCTCTATTCAACCGGTCACCTTTCATTGTTTTTTATATTTTACTATCACCTATATCTACTACTCCTCATAAAATACAGCGACTTTCAGAGCCATTCTTCAAACGGCTAACTTGGCTTTTATTATTCATGTTTTTCCCTCGCACTATCCAAAAGCACTCGGTCTGAATAGAAGCATATTTGTTTGTGCTAGTACTCAATAAAAGATGTACTATCAGTATCGCATCACTTTTCAGGCACAAAGTGAAAGCTCTAGTATCGAAGAAAAATTAAATGTTTGACAAGTTATTCTTAATTGTAGAACTCCAAAAATCACTCCCTCTAAATACCCTGGACTCTCATATTTATTTTTAATGTAACTTCGTAATTAACGCTATTTTAACCTATCCCTTTATTCTAATTAAATTAGTTAACATCTGTGTTGAAATTCAAATGAACTTGTTCAGTCACTGAATGAAAGCATCTCATTGGTTAATTTTCATGACGTAGCCGAAGTTACAGCACTAGTCGAAGTTGATTGGTTGTTACAATCTATATATATTGTTCATTTATGGTTTTAAAGCAAGTAGCTGTAGTCAACTAGCCTTTAATTTCCGCACCTCACAAATCGAGCAGGCCTTTCTGCGCATGCGCTGTCTGAAGCGACGGGAGCCGGAAAGGATCGAGGGAAAAGTAAATTCCCCTCTAGCATAAGCATAGCACCTCACAAATCCAACAGGCCTCTCTCTGCGTATGTTGATAGTCTGCCAAGTGTTCCGTTAAATATATTTAACTTAATTTAAATAGAAACTTTTTTTTTGTGAAATATTTAACTTGAAAGGAAATTTTATAGCTTTATTTTTAAGGAAGCAGCATGCTGAATAATATTATATAAGATATTATAAGCCATAAATCATTTGCGTTTCATCTGTTCCATCATTCTAAGATCTGAAAACGTTGTTGTGACTAATGATGGTTGAATCAATATTTTAAAAAATAGATTTTATTCTGAAATAAAACTTCTCATGTATGTCAACTGTTGTTATAAGAACGTATAGTTGTTATGGCTTTATTTTTAAGGAAGCAGTATATTTAATAACATCTAAAAGATTAAATCATTTTCTTTTCATCTGTGCCCTCATTCAAATATCTGAAAACTTCGGTCATTTTTATTTATACCAATGAAGGTGAGTTTTCATTGTAAATATAACATTTTTACTCTTATAAACTAAATTTTAAAAAACCAGAAAGAATATAACTATAAACACTCCAATCACTATTTTGAGAAAAAAAAATTCTGGAATAAAATCTATGTATGTTATGATAACTGCATTATAATAATAAAAAATTGTTGTTGATGGGGAACCATATAATAAGAGATGTGTTGTACAACAATAACAAACAGGCTTTCAAAGCAGAAATATTTCGTAATAGAGGAATATATATATTTTATGGTAATCAGTGATAAGGTTTAACTTTCAATATAAGCAGTGATGAAAATTATTTTATAGTCTGTACATTACTAAACATTATAGTTCTTCTCTTTAATATAATTGGATTGCTTTCTTATTGTAGTGCATTAAAATTTTTATTTAAACAATAAACAAAAATTCTCAAATATGTTGCACAAGTTATGAAACATATGTATTTGGTATTACACTAGAATACTCCAATGCTTAATGATTTTACTAATTATCTTTATACATTTTATCAGCATGTTTCAAATCAGAAAGCAAGTTATTGGGTTAGTCAGGTTTAATCATAACCTGTTTTAAGATGAAATCTCAAATTTTGGGTGAGATGGTAGATAGAGAGAATTGGGAAGGTGCATTATGCAGTGAATAGAACAGATGTAAGGCTTCAAATATAGTATGAGTTTTACTTTGTTGAGGGAACTATCAAAGCCATGCCTAAAAGAGTTTGATATTTTTCACATGCAGAATGTACTGTCGTGTAGTTATCTTTGATTTAAATTCAATTTTGATCGTATAAATAGTATAGCCAAGAAAGTATCGTAACTGCATTGTGTTCGAAAAGCTAACTAATAACCCCAGGTAAACATTACACAGACATAATTTAAAAGGTAACACCATTAGTTGAAAACGCAGGATGGGTCAATTCTGTACTTCGAAACTGATACCATTAAACAATGTGATCATACTAAATGAATATTTTTGTGTACATTTGGGGGAATATGTTGGTTTGAGACCAGAGGTTTTTGATAATATAAAGCGAATGATAATATTAACCATAATCATATTAAGTGGCATCCACTGTATATAGTTTTATTAGTATACAAAACACCATTTTGATCAACCTCAAAAGTGTCTGATCACTTTTAAGAAAGAAAGCTTTGATTCCAAGTGGTCATCAGTAAACATTGTATTAAAAGTCGGTGTTTAAAATTAATTTATTTGAAGATGGCCATGAGGAAAATTTAAAGTGAAATAGGTTAAATTTAAAACTTATTTTTAGCATGAATATTGAATTAAATGCATATAAAATTATCTTATTTACCAATAAATATGTGGTGAGGTAGAGCCCTAGAAATCATTAATGGCATGCTGAAATTAAATGATAAGGCTGTGCAATTTTATAAAGTGTTTAACATGTTTTTTATCAGTTGGCTATTATTAAACAGTATCACATTGTGTCAATGTCATGAAGTGTTTGTTGTTGAAGTGTCTATTAAATGTTTCTGTATGTATTCTTTTAAATTTAGATATCAAATAAATGTGCTTGTTACCAACATTTTTTTTGTCTGATTATTTCACCTGGAGTTTTGTACTGATGGAACTATGCCTATCCAAATCTAAGCATACCCCCCATCAACGATTCAAAAAAAAAAAAACCTCCTAATTTTAATCATTAGAACACAATGTACATTTTTTCTGTTTAATTTGAATCTAGTGCTTTATAGAATTAAATACAACTTTATTTGCTAAAAATATTGATGGCTCTTTATATGGATAACACTGCTAAGCATTTGATTTTTTTTGCAAATGATATTCCAGTGATTTCAAGGTAAATATTGACTCTATTTTTTAAAATAAAGTGAAAATTAAATTTTAATAGCAATAAGTATGTACTACTGAAATTGCTTTGAAACCATCTTGAATATAAATCTCGACTAATAATAAAGGAGAATGTGTGTTGGTGCTCTACAGGGACCACTAGACCTAGAGCTGCAAAAATATATTTTGAAGGGTGGGAATGTGTTCCTCAAAACTTTTTTTTTTTTGAAATTTTGATGAAAAATTAATTTTTAATTCATTTAAAACTAAGCCAAAATTTGATGCTTTCCTTCTAAACTTCCAAAAATATTACAGCACAAATACAATTTTAATTCTATCTGAAAGAGCAAAAATTTACTTTTTCAATGCTACCGCTGAATGTGCTGTACCTTTTTTTCCCCTAATTTTAATAAATTTTT
>BGPR01000940.1:29378-47607 GCA_013235015.1 Araneus ventricosus
AATTTGCCTAGTTAATGAATGTGTAATATAATAGTAAAATTCTCATGAAGTTGTTTTATCCTTATGTACTAAATGGGCCCATTTTAGCGTAATTTAAGTCAAGTGATTTTATGTTTTATTCTTTTACACGCATAGCAAGGAATTTGATTTTTTAAAAATAAATGTATTATTTAGTATCCTTTGCCTTGGAGTTCACTTGTGTGATTTCCACTGTCTCCGCATTTTCCCAGCTTGCGAGTTTCGACATTGGAATTTCCTTTAGCTTATTGCGGGTTGAAATTACCTCCTTTTATTAATTATTGCTGAATTTATTCCTTTCTTATTAATCAAAAATTCATACCAATGTACGATCTAAATTTAGATTAAGGAGGAGTAAAGGTAAGTTGTTGTAAAAATTATAACTACACGACACCACTGGCTAAACGCAAATTATGCGTACTAAATACAAAACGATTGATACTGTTGAAGTATACGACAAAGTCGACAGAACATTCCCGCTGGTTCTGAATATTGTTACATCTTATCTCTACTAATAAAAAAGGAGAATGTCTGTGTGTGTTTTGGCTCTCTACAGGTCGGACCACAGAACCTAGAGCTACGAAATTTAGCACAGAAATACTTTGGAGGGTGGGAATGTGCACCTTGGAGCCCTTTTTTGAAATTTTAAGTAGAAATTTAATTAATTAAAAATTAAGCGAAATTTCGGCGTTTTTCCTCAATAACTTTCGAATATATTATAGCACAAAAATTATTTTTACACTATGTGAAAGCGCAAAATTTGTCTTTTCAATGATATCAATTAAGTTGACGTGCAATTTTTAAAAATATTCTTTGTTATAATTTACAACAATACTTTTCATTGTTGCAACGCAACTCAAACCATTTTCATTGTTTAGACAAATATTTAATTGTGCACTTTTCTTTCGTTGTCACAATCTGAGATAATATCCTAATACATTTTGCTTTCATATTTTATTTCTGAAACCAGGTTAGATCTGTAAACCAAGCTTTCCGAGGTATTGCTTTGCTTACATTAAGAAATATATCTAGTAAGCTAAATAGTTATGGTTGCAATGTTTTCATTCGTTTTTCCATGTTTTAATCCAGCTAACATGCCGCTGGCCATAAAATGTGCAGGGTTATTTTAATGTTGAAATCAAATGCATATTTTACAAGAGGAATAAGAAAGTGAAGATAGTGCCGACAACATGGAATTAGAGGTCACATGACATGGTCAGTTATTTGACTCCATTAGGAACATTTATATAGACAATGAACAGAAGAGGTCCAAGGTCACTAATAGAACATGGGTTAAATATCTACCACAATCTGAAGTTTAAAATTAAGCATTTAAAAGAACCATGAATATAAAATGATGCAACATTCAATTGAAATCACAATCCCGGCGAACAAGCTGGTCGCCGAAGGCGGCTAGTAATGAGTAAGTTAACAAAACTTTCGTTTCTGTTCTGTGTATGATACCTACTGAGTAGCTTGCGTCTCAGGCATGAACAGTAAACATTGAAAGAGATTTGGCATTATCCTATTAGCTCTAAATCTAAAGATAATTATCTCTGCATTTGAAACATCGTACACGGGAGAAAGTAAGCAATTGAGTATTTGTCATAGAGATTTCTGACAGAGGTAATTCAATATTTCGTGGAGCTTAACCGATGCTATCGCGCCAGGATGCTTTGCTAAATAAAATCCAAAGTGCATGACAAGGCGTTTCGAGACCATCTCCCCATCACTGATTATCTTAACTATTATAATTCTTTATTTGATCTCTAATCAGTCCTGTGATAATGTCAGTATGGAAATGGGATATTTTATATATGACTTGTGGCAACGCTTGGCTGCCAAAATTCAAACTTTGTTTGAAAGTCCAAGAAATTAACCATGACTCCAAATCGCTATTTTTGGTAATGATTTTCCATTAAATAGCATGTTCTAGAATAATCATCATAATCAAATAATTCAGTTTATTTAGTGCCAACTGAAGTATATCCTTTTTCAAATATGTTCATTTTTCAAATCTGAGCACGTTCATTTTGGATGGATCATTTCAGGGGAAACTAGTTGGGAAGTTTGACAAAAAACAAATTACATACTAGAGGTCTGAAATTTCTAAAGAATTCATTGACATAGAATAGGATTAGTTTTTATTGAATTAAGACACGATTTAGTAATTTTCTTTTTTCGTTGGTTTTAAAAGTTTTGTTCTGTTACCTTTTTCTTTTCTTTTTATTGTTGCATAGTCAAGTTAATTGCTTGTTCCCTTAACTGCCTATAGCCTCCATTCTGAACATTTCACAAAAGTACGTAACTTTTCGATTTCACCAGCAGTTAAAATTCTTCGCAAATAATGCGCAATGCACAAAGTTATTCCACAAGATAACGAACTTTGTACATGAAATCTACATTTTTGACGACTGATATTCAACTGTTTTCGTGCAACATTGCGTTCCTTTTGTTTTTCTGAGAGGCCATCTCAAGCTACAAGGGTAGTACTCTCTACTACTTTGGGTGCTCATGGTTGATCGACGGGAATATGGTATATATATATATATATATATATATATATTAGGGTGGATCGAAAAATTTTTTTTCAGAATTTCAAATCCTACCTATACAGAAAAGATGTTCTATGGTATATAGATAAATGGAAAAATAAAATAAAAAATTAAATTTTAGGTTAAGAACCGCCGCAAGGGGGTTGAATGTTTGAAAAAAATGGAAAAATACCTAATTTTGATTATACGATTTTTAAAAAAAAATTATTATTAATCAAAACCTACTTATACGGAAAAGATGTTCTATGGTATGGAGATTAAGATAAAAATAATAAAAAAATTTAAATTATAATTTAATACTACCGGAAGGGGGTTGAATTTTCAAAAAAAAATGTAAAAATACTTAATTTTGATTATTGATTATACGATTTTAGATTCGAAATAATTGTTTTTTTGCAATATAAATAACCAAAAGAGATGATTAATGAGTAGTGAGTAGTATAATGTACATTGCAACATTTTATGACTCAGTTCCCCCTCCCCACACCGTCAAATCAGTCCGGTTAAAGAACTAGAGCAGTAGGCAATCCTGTCTTTTTTCTGTCTCCTGCTTTATCCTCCCACACCTCCATAAGTCGGAAGTGGTACTTCATGGAATCTTCCCTACAGTCACACCTGTAGTGACAGAACGCCGCCCCGTGTCCCCGTGCCTGATACCATGACAGCAACTGTTCCGGTTGGGTGCACACAGGACTACCTGTAGTGATAAAAGTTTTAGCTGCATTTAGAATATTGGACCAATTTGGTATTTCCGACTGAGTAGGCGCTGCCATCATGTCAGCTGCTCTTCAAGATGTGGGCATTATCTCAGAAAGCAATGTCTTGAACGTTGTTGACAGAAATAAAATTCGGCGTGGGAGAGGCAAGAACCACTCTATTGTCTCAGGTCATAAAAGATTATGACCATGACCAGTTTGGTTTATACTTCTATGGGCAAAAAGACAGGACTCTATCAATAGAAGACAACAGAAGAAAGGTCATAATAGAAGAACACATAAGCTTGGTAAAAGAACCTGGCTCTGAGTACATAGGCCACGTGCCTGTAAATTTCGGGAGAGCGCAAATTATTGGAAATATCATATATAGTTTTTATGTCATGCGTTGACAATGACATAGATGTAAGAAAGTTGGTTTCGACGGAACATCTGTCAGCACAGGTGCCAAAGGAGGTATTATACGTAACATGGAACTGATCTTGAATTGTTCACTACAATGGTTTGAGTGCCAGTTACATGCCAACGAGATTCCACTACGTCATCTTTTCGCTCACGTGGATAAAAAAAACTACAACTGGGCCCAGAAGCCTGACTGGCGAAATAAGAAAATCGTTGGCCAGATGTGAGAAGCTATCTGTAGTTTCATCCAAGCCAATAGAAAACACGCTATGTGAAGTGACTAACAAGAAAGACTTAAGTACTGATCAACTGTACTTAATGGAAATTTGTGAAGTCATAAACTGCTGACATTGCAGAGAAAGTCTGTCTAAAATAAATCCTGGAAAGGTTTGCCAGTCAAGGTGGCTTAGAATCGCGAACAGAATTCTCAGGTTGAATGTAGTTCACGAAAATTTATCGGAGGCTTTTTTGACATTAACGACATTCATTACAAAAGTCTAATGCGTCTATGTGGTTTAAGATCAAAGCGAAACCATAATTTATGAGGCACAGCATTTGCATCAATCAATCGTTCTATCGCGTTATTTCTCGAATGATTTGAAGGATGTCATAGACCCTGCTAATAAAAGAAACTGATGTTTTGGCCATCCAGAAAATGTCCTGAGATCAATGCTAGCTGACGACAGAAATCACATAAGGGAATTAGCCCATCGGAGAATTCTGAAAGCACGCAAAATCATTGCCTTCTGCTCTAGTTGTTTAACCGGGCTGATTTGACCGTGTGGGGAGGGGGATCTGAGTCGTAAAATGTTGCAATGTACATTATACTACTCACTACTCATGAATCATCACTTTTGCTTATTTATATTAAAAAAAAAACAATTATTTCGAATCTAAAATCGTATAATCAATAATCAAAATTAAGTATTTTTCCATTTTTTTTTTTTTTTTTTGAAAATTCAACCCCCTTTCGGTAGTATTAAATTTAGAATTTAAATTGTTTTATTATTTTTGTTTTAATCTCCATACCTTAGAACATCTTTTACGCATAAGTAGGTTTGGATTAATAATAATATTTTTTTAAATCGTTTAATCAAAATTCAGTATTTTTCCATTTTTTTTCGAAAATTCAACTCCCATGCGGCAGTATTAAATTGTGAATTTAAATTTATTTTATTATTTTTCTCTTAATCTTCATACTATAGAACATCTTTTCCGCATAGGTAGGTTTTAATTAATAATAATATTTTTTAAAAAATCGTATAATCAAAATTAGGTATTTTTTCATTTTTTTCAAAAATTCAACCCCCTTGCGGCGGTTCTTAACCTAAAATTTAATTTTTTATTTTATTTTTATCTTAATCTCCATACCATAGAACATCTTTTCCGCATAGGTAGGTTTTGATTAATAATAATTTTTTTTCTCCATAGAAGAGCGATCCACCCTAATATATATATCTGACTGCTTTGTCTTGACTGTTTTTGAGTTTTTGTCTTGTGTTTCTAAGTTTGTTTTGATATATATATATATATATATATATATATATATAAAATTGATGTATTGTTCAAATAATGAATTTTTACTACTTTTTTTCTGCATGATTATATACTAGTTATATATATATATAATTCGGATATAGCTCTTGGCATTATTTTTATGACATTGAATTGGTAAGCAATTAGTTATGTTCTCGTTCTTTTCTTGAAATATTTTGGAGATTTACTCCTATACTTTTGCTTCTTCCCAACAATTGGCTTTCGCAGAATTTAATCGCCTATAAAATTGAATTTAATGCGACATAATCGGTTCCTAAGATCGATTGGCATTTGATTGTTGGAATTCCAATTTTGGGTTGTCTTTTTCATAGTAATAGTTTATAATCTAATTATCTTTATGTATTTCATTGTATTATTATTAATTAGGTAACATTATATTTATATTTAATTATAATTATTGGTCTAATGGGTATATATACTGAAAATGTTATTTGAGTTTTAATTGTTTGTAAAATATTTAACTATATATATATAGTAGTATACGAAAATGATGTTCCGATGCTTGACCGCACCATACGTAACGAAAAGCATCTCTACTTATAAAACGCTAAAGTACGTGCCACAGAAATCACTCTTATTACTTATTGTCTAATGGCAACTGTCAAATGTAAACAAACCGCACCGTACGCACTTTTCACACTGCTTACAGCTGCACTTAATTCAACGCTTTGCTTAGCTAATTAGTGGTGCTTCAAAATATTATTAGAAATGTTCGGAAGAGGAATCGCCGTGTCGCCGAAACCTCCATTCACTCAGAGGAAAGAAGATGTAAAAGAAATCAAGATGATAGAAATAGACGTCAAACAGAAAGCTTAATGGAGCTCGAAAATAGGCTTAACCGTCACCAGATATGTTTCACTCAGTGATAAACTGTATGGGGAACTGTAACCAGTGGCGGCTGGCCATTAGGGCTGCAGAGCTGCAGCACCCCCTGAAATTATTTTTTAAACTTGTGTTTTTCGTTCTGAATCTCATTTGCTAACTTTTCCCCTCTCAGAGCTCAGCGACTTACGAAAATGCAAAAAAAGTCATAAAAAATTGAAAAAAGGCATAAAATGAATCCAAACCAAGAGAGAGACAGGTCTGAGCTGCAAAATAATCTGCCCCCAGAAATCCGTTCACTGAGCAGAAAATCCGGAGTGAAAAAGCAACTCTTTATTCCTTTAGCTTAGACTGGCTATGGGCTGAAAGTCAACACAGCTCTGGCTGGCACGGAGCCAAATGAACGAAAGAAAGATGCTCTTTTTAATATATATTTCTTTTTTCCTCACTCTCACATAAGTTGCAATCTCTTTGGCTGATTATGAATTTCGTTTCGTGTTGCGACGATAGATTCAAGCAAATAATACTAAGCTAAAACTTTCAAATTTTTAGAGTATTTCAGTAAAATTTGTATTGAATATGTTTTAGCTTAAAAATAAAAGTTCTGTATATGAGTTATTTGATATTCATTTTTGAAAGAGTATTATCGAGTGAACTGGACAAGGAGGGAAGTGTATATGTGGAGCTCCGATTATTATTATTATTTCTCGTCAGAGGAATCGTCACATTAACATTCACTTTAATTTCTGTTAGTAAAACTAATAGAAAATGTCATATGCTGACTATTTACTTTGTTTGAAAAGCAGGAAATTTCACATCTGGATTTGGGATTAAAAAAATTGGCCTTGGAGATAAAGTAGCTTTTAAAATTGCATTCTCTTGATAAACATTTTTTTGCAGCCCTCCTCGTTTCTGAGCTCACGAGCCGCCTCTGACTGTAACAACACAAATGTGCTGCACTAAAATAAAACAGGTGTGAAAAAACAATAAAAAGGAACTAAAATATCTTTCTCTGTATCTAATTTCTTAAACACAGATGGTTTTAATTGAGAATCAGATTGCAAATAACTGATATAAACTTCCGAGCACTAGTTGTTCATCAAACATTTTAATAGCTTACATATATTAGATTTATTTTATGTATGATCTGAAACATACGATATTTATTTTAGATTTGTCATGTAATATATGGTAAAGCTAAAGTTTAGGGTGAGCAGCCGTTCCTCCCCACTTTGGATCGCCAACGTTTTGTCGCCAAGACGGTTTGGCGATGTGTGAACATTTGTTTTGGATGCGCAGTAGAAACGGCTGCACACCGTAAACTTTAGATTAACCGTATTGTATAAATGTGTACATGAAAGATATCGGTTTTCATAACTTCTAACTAAATTAGTATGAGAGGCTACCGGCTGATCGCCGAAGGCGGTTAGTTTTACGGAAAGCTCCTTGAAATGCTGATCAGTTTCTGTAATTTTATTGTTTGTCCTCATGGATGATTGAGTTAATACTCTTCATGACAAACTTTGAATATGCTAAATTGACTATTTTCCTTCTTGTCACTAGCAAATTAATTTTGATATTTCGTGCTATGAATTGCCTGTAGAATTTTAACAAGGATAAAGCGTATAGTAGATTAATCTTGTATTACTAAGTTTTTAGTCTTCTTTCTTATTTCAAAATGTGCAAGTGCTTGAGGAGGGAAGGATTCAGATATCAGAAGACTCAAAAATCCAAGATAAATTCCGTTTGTTTACAAAAGAATCTTGATTCAGAATATTTCATTCGTGTTATTAATGCTAAAAGTCTGTTTTTGAACCTAAAAGATAAGCCTCCTGAATTTTAACAAGGGTAATTCGTATAGTAGATTAATCTTGTATTTACGAAGTTTGTTGTTCATTTTCTTATTTCAAAAGGCGCAAGTGCTTGAGGAGGGAAGGATTCAGATATTAGAAGAAGACTCGAAAATACAAGATAAATTCGTTTTGTTTACAAAAGAATCTTGATTCAGAATCTTTCATTCTTGTTATTAATGCTAAAAGTCTGTTTTTGAACCTAAAAGATAAGCCTCCTGAATTTTAACAAGGGTAAATCGTATAGTAGATTAATCTTATATTTACGAATTTTGTTGTTCATTTTCTTATTTCAAAAGTTCCAAGTGCTTGAGGAGGGAAGGATTCAGATATTAGAAGAAGACTCGAAAATACAAGATAAATTTGTTTTGTTTACAAAAGAATCTTGATTCAGAATCTTTCATTCTTGTTATTGATGCTAAAAGTCTGTTTTTGAACCTAAAAGATAATCCTCCTGAATTTTAACAAGGATAAATCGTATAGGAGATTAATCTTATATTTACGAAGTTTGTTGCTCATTTTCTTATTTCAAAAGTTGCAAGTACTTGAAGAGGGAAGGATTCAGATATTAGAAGACTCAAAAATCCAAGATAAATTCGTTTTCTACAAAAGAATCTTGATTCAGAACATTTCATTCGCGTTATTATTGCTAAAAGCCTGTTTTTGAACCTAAAAGCTAAGACTGTTGAATTTTAAGAAGGGTAAAGCGTATAGTAGATTAATCTTGTATTTATGAAGTTTGTAGTCCTTTTTCTTATTTCAAAAGGCTCAAGTGCTAGAGGAGGGAAGGATTCAGTTATTAGAAGAAGACTCGAAAATACAAGATAAATTCGTTTACTACAAAAGAATCTTGATTCAGAATATTTCATTCGTTATTATTATTGCTAAAAGCCTGTTTTTGAACCTAAAAGCTAAGAGTGTTGAATTTTAACAAGGGTAAAACGTATAGTATATTAATCTTATATTTACGAGGTTTGTAGTCCTTTTTCTTATTTCAAAAAGCGCAAGCGCTTGAGGAGGGAAGGATTCAGTTATTAGAAGAAGACTCGAAAATACAAGATAAATTCGTTTTCTACAAAAGAATCTTGATTCAGAATATTTCATTCTTGTTATTAATGCTAAAAGTCTGTTTTTGAATCTAAAAGCTAAGGCTGGACAGTTGTACCACTTTCCACAATCTTGGATTATAAAAATATCAGTGGAAGTGTTCTTCTCTCGGTCTTATCGAATACTTCCACAGTGAAGCGCTTTTTGTGTTTAGCTTCGTGGAATACCAAAGAGAATAAAGTATGTATTCTGGACCTCTCCTTCCTCCTGGCCATCTGACCTAATCATGGTTCAAAATTATAAGGTTTGTTCCAAAATGGGCCTCGTATATCTTCCAAAGGGGACGTTATTCGAACTAAAATTATTGTTACTACTCTTATGATTTTTATGTCAGCAAATAGATTTTTTGGATACATAAGTTACCCTTTTCTTCATTTCCTCACTAACCCTGAGAGTCCACATCCTACAGGCTTAAAGTCAATGTTCTAGAAAAATAATGTAATATTTACGTATTTATCACAAATAAAAATCAGCCTGCTAATCAACAAATTCAATTTTCATCTCATCAATATGGGAGAATTCCTTTATTTTGAATTAAAATAAATTCGAAAGTCGCTCAAATGACAAACTAAAAAAAAATTGCTACATCTCTTTTTTATCATTAACCACAAATTATTCAAAAATTCCTCAAATGACGCGAAAGTCAAAAGAACAATTTAAATCCAAAATATTCTTACATAATATCTGAGCAACCCATCTATTCCAGCGTAGGCGACATAAATTTTGATCTCGGAAAAATAAAAAAAAATTTGGACAGCGTTGAAAAGATAAGAAGGATGTCTGCAAACCGATAAAAACAGTCACAGAATGATTAACCAAAAAATCGGATAATCAGTAAACCATGAGAGACAAAAGCATGGAAAAAAAATTGTTTTTCCATCTGTTTTTAGTTTTGATTCTCCATACTGCATGTCAGCTACCGATCACTGATAAATGCAGTGGGATGAATTC
Organism: Araneus ventricosus; assembly: GCA_013235015.1. Lineage (NCBI taxonomy): Eukaryota > Metazoa > Arthropoda > Arachnida > Araneae > Araneidae > Araneus > Araneus ventricosus. The sequence continues at coordinate 39,354 of BGPR01000940.1, forward strand.
GTGAAAAATAACAAACTTTATCTGCATTTTCTTGCTTTTGTTGAGATCTGTAATGACCGTATTTCAAAGGCATACTACCTGTCTGCATTGTTTTCGTTTTTCTTAATTTCCTTTTTGCTTTTTACGGTCATTCTCTTTGTGTTTTCCATGTACGAACGGAGAAGACGAATTTCTCGTTATCATCAGAAAATTCGACCTTCATAGGCATACTACCTGTCTACATTGTTTTGGTTTTTCTTAATTTCCTTTTCGCTTTTTTAGGGTCATTCTCTTTGTGTTCTCAGTGTACGAATGCAAAGAAAACGAATTTCTTGTAAGCATCAGAAAATTCGACCTTCATAGACTCTCCGTGTACGACCGCGAAGAAGACGAATTTCTTGTGATCATCAGAAAATTCGACCTTCATAAGCAAAATACTTGTCACATTGTTTTGGTTTTTCTTAATTTCCTTTTTGCTTCTTACAGTCATTCTCTTTGTGTTCTCCGTGTACGAACGCGAAGAAGACGAATTTCTTGCAATCATCAGAAAATTCGACCTTCATAGACATACTACCTGTCTACATTGCTTTGGTTTTTCTTAATTTCCTTTTTGCTTTTTTACGGTCATTCTCTATGTGTTCTCCGTGTACGAAAGCGAAGAATACGCATTTCTTGTAATCATCAGAGAATTCGACCTTCATAGGCATACTACCTGTCTACAATGTTTTGGTTTTTCTTAATTTCCTTTTTGCCTTTTACGTTCATTCTCTTTGTGTTCTCCATGTACGAACGCGAAGAAGTCAATTTCTTGTAATCATCAGAAAATTCGACCTTCATAGGCATACTACCTGTCTACAATGTTTTGTTTTTTTCTTAATTTCCTTTTTGCTTTTTTACGGTCGTTTTCTTTGTGTTCTCCGTGTACGAAAGCGAAGAAGACGAATTTCTTGCAATCATCAGAAAATGCGACCTTCATATACATGCTACCTGTCTACATTGTTTTGGTTTTTTCTTAATTTCCTTTTTGCTTTTTACGGTCATTCTCTTTGTATATTCTTTCCATGTACGAAAGCGAATTTCTTGCAATCATCAGAAAATTCGACCTCTACATTCAGTGTTTCCAAGATTCCAAGTTTTGCATCACTCTGAATTCGAAAATACAATATCTGAAATTATGTCTGTCTGTTAACACGATAGCTAAAAAAAGCAGCGAACTAGGGAAAGGAAATTTGGTATGCGACCTTTTCTCTCCAAAATTGTAGCTTTCAAGCAAATTTTGGACAGAATCCAACGACGAAAATTCTGTCTGTCCAAGCGCATATGAACACAATTATTCACAAATGCATCCATCGAGACGAATGAATTTTGGCATATAGTTTTAGCATAAGAACTGTAGGTGAGTATCATATTCTGGACCAAATCCTTCCGAGGATTTATTATCTGTCTATTAATTGGTTTTTGAGCGTAATAACTCAAAAAGGCAAAAAAGTTGATAAAGTAAATCTGGTATGTTATCTAGACGCCATAATTGTAAATTTTTGTCACAGCAAGCCAAAGGGAAGAAGTGAAAATATCTCAGAGGTAAACTATTTTGCTGATTTTGATGTTTTTATCGTACCCCGACCGCATATTTGGATGTACAAAGTGCCGTAGCTCTAGATCGAAAATAGGGATGCGAAAAACCTACCGGTCTAAAACCGTTTTTTTTTGTTTCGGTGAACCGGTTTTCTTGTACCGGTTTTAACCGGTTATTTTTTTAAAATCCAATAACCGGGTAAAAAACCGAGTCGGAAGATAGGCTCGATTTTAGGTTCGACTAGACTAAAATTTACCAAGTTATAAAGCTTTCAATTTCATCATCTTAGGCCAATCACCGACAACCGGAGGATTACCTGGTTGGCGGATTACCTGGTTGACGGATTACCTAGTTGGCGGATTACTGAAAAAATCTTTATGAACAGATAAATATTGGCCAATGGATTGATTTCATGCAAAAGCAATACTAATAAAAAATTCGTCTGCAAGCGGCGTCTGTTTTTTGTAGCCTAAAAATATTTATCTTTAGTCGGAAGTTCTGTGGCTTCCGAAAGATTAGTATCTGCGTTGAATGATGTTATTTCCGATGAGATGTGTCGACTCACGGATCAACACATTGCTGAAAGGGTCTTTATGAGCAGATTAGATGATAAATATTGGCAAAAGATTTAATTTCTTGTGAAAACAATGTTAATTAAAAATTTTGTCTATAATACTTACTTATTGTAATAATTACTCATTTATTATTATTACACATAATTACTTATTGTATTAATAGTTACTTATTGTATATTATTATTAATAATAAATTTTGTCTACAAACGTTGTTTCTTTTTTAAAAACAGAAAACCGGTTATTATGAGCGGTTTTAACCGCCAGGTTAAAACCGGAGGTGAAAAAAACTGGTTGTTTTTGCAATAACCGCCATCCCTAGTCGAAAAGAATAGAAAATAACCTCTCTCAGAAAATAAATTGTGCTCTGCAAATTCGTTTGGCTCTCCTGTAAAATGTTAAAATTGCTACTAACGACAGTTTACTTCAGACGATCAGAATTTGCCTTTACTTCATCCTTACCATCCAACACTTCACGATTTTGCACCCCACCTTTCTGGCTTTTCAATCTACCTATTCCCTTTTAATCCCCCGTTACCAATTACCGATATAAAAACAAGGAGAATAATTACGAGACACTTTCGCCAAAAAGCTGAAAACACCCCCCTCGGGGCACATTTAACTTCCAGACGGATTAGACGAGAGAGAGGGAGGGTGCATCTCAAATTCCTCCAACATCTCCCCCATTTAGATCAGATTCTTCAACTTCCTCAAAAAAGAGCCTTAACAAGCACCTTCCCCAACTTGTTTCTGATAGGAATCCATCCTTCATCCCTCATTATCATCAGGGAGGAGACCGAGATTTTATCCGATGTATTTATTGTTTACGCGCAGTGGGTGACGTCGGCCCCATTCATCACCCTGCCACCCCCACACCAACCCCCTTTCACAGGTAGGATTTCAAGAAGCTTCGAAGACTGTAATTGAGACGGCAACGCATCGAAACGAACTTTGATATTAACGCATCTTCCTATCTTCTACTTCAGCATTCGGGTAATGGGCTCTTTTTATTTTTTTTTACGTATTATTAGTTTTTGTAATGAGTTTTTATTCAAACCAGCGGAAGTATTCTCCCCTCGACTTTTTCATATACGCTCACTATATGGAACTTCGAGAAACAAAACAGTCACGTGAGTAAAGTAGTCCTACGCCTTTAACATCAGCGGTTGTTTGAAAGGACAGCCTCCCGTCATTTTTTTCATTTCATTCGCACTAATAAACTATTTGTCAAATGAAGAATTTAATGTCACCAGTATAGTTCGTTCTAATTGTACTTATGGATGCCCATTAACAAATATTACATCATTCAAGAAACATACCAGAGACAATTTTGATCATAAATATTATGATAAGCAGAAAAATGAAATTTTAGCTAGATAGAACAACAACAGCGTTGCGATAATTGCTTCAAATGTGTATGATGTTTATCCTCTGGTAAAAGCAAAACGATGATCAAGAAACAGAAGACAAATGAAATTGATCTTCCTAAATTAATTCAGTGATATGATCAGTTCCTTGGAGGTACCAATAGGATGGATCTCAATATTGCGAGTTACTGTCGTTCCATTTGTAATAAAAATGTGGCAATGACCACTTTAAATTTTAATTTGGAAGCTACTATGCCAAATGAATGGCTCTCAAATCGTGTTTGTCCATCATCAAACGAAAACCCTCGACTTTCCTTCAATTCCGCAGGTGGATAACATTGACGTACTTTCAAAATTATGTTGTGGATAAAAAATAGCAGCCGGGGCCATTTTTAAAGAAATCAAAGACATTAAAGTTCCTGGTATTATCAGATATGATTGAGAGGAACACTATGATATTGTTCATGAAACTCAGGTGCAATGCCCTGTAATAAAGTGTACCGTTCATGCAGCAAGTCTATAATAGGTCTGCATGACAAACGTTTTATGGGATTTAATACTCCGAAATGAAAAAAATAATTATTAAATTATACATTTATTTTTCTAAAATTCTTATATTTATTTCAGAAATTTTTTCACTATTTAATATGTTTGAATTAAAAATGCATTCATTTTTACAAAATAAAGTTGTCTATTCAAAGTTCTTTCAAATTTTGTATTAAATGCTTAAAGTTTTCATAGTGCACCCTCTGTTCCCAGCATCCCTTTTTATGATTGTTTCAATATTTTCAAATAAAACAAACTTTTCAGGCAGGAATGTTTTTAGTAATTAATATTAGTATACAAAATATTATTGAAAAAATATGACTTACGCATTAATGGGTTAAAGCCAATCGCAGTTGGGATTTTTTAAGCTGAAAGTCTTTATGACTCACAGTTCCAGTCCAGTATAATCATTTATCAGCAACACAACATGTTCTTGCAAATGTCAACCGTTCATTTCTTTTGCTTTACGTTTTGCATATCACATTGCTACAGCAATCCGGAAAGCCTGGTGTTATTTTGTTGCGTGCACCTGAGCTTGATAATCGATCTTTGCAAGAATTTCGAGGCGTGTTGGAAAAGCCAGAGGTCAACAATTGCTCACAATCATTCAAGGCGCCCAATCAATGATTTTTCCCTTTCATTTAAAATCAGCGCTTGTTACTAGCCACGAGCGCACTAGGAGTTGGGGGTGTAATTTTGCCGTCTGCACTCCCACACAGGGTTGTGGATAATCGTTCGGCGGTTGAGGGATGGAGTCTCCGAGGAATTGGGATGGTCGAATTATAGGTTTTTTCCGTTGTCAAGTTGTCGAAAGCGTTAAGAAGCGAACGTGTGGAGAGCAGCACCACGTGCACAATTGCCTTCACAGATCGTTTGTCTTTTTCAAAAGAAGGGTAGGAGAATTATCGCAGATTATGAGTTTACACACGACGGGAACTTGTTTTGGTTTTACTGTTTCTGTCTGTCCACGTGAACTCAAGTGGATCAGAAAGCGGCTTTTGGGATTTCCCTGCTGTGTTTTCGAGATCTCTTTCGTGATTGCCATTGCTCAATTTCTTTGATCCAAGAGTTGTCAGAGAAATAAGAAGTATTTCATCATCAGCACTAAAAATTTTCTCTTCAGACACACGAGGTATAAGAATAGATACTGAAAGCAAAATGTTTGGCTGTTTGCTTGGAAAATCAATAAAAAAATGTATTCAAATCCTTTTTGACGCGAAAACGTCTTTCCGCTCGTTACAGTGATAGTCGGTCGAACTTTCTTGTGTGACAAAATACCGTCAGATTTGAATCGCTAATAACTACGAGACTAATAATGCGAAATGAATGCGAAAAGAATGGTTGAAACGGACAGATCATATCTGTAAGAGTTCGTCACATAATATTTGTTTTGCCTGTGACGTCATCGTACCAGTGTAGGCGCATGCGCGTGATTGTTATGAATTAGTTTTATGTAAGGTTATAAATAAATGCAGCATGAAAACGCGTTTAGCTAGGAGGTTGATTCTGGTGTCATTTTAAAGAGCTTGAGGAGTATTACTAGGACCCAAAGTGAGACAATAAAAATATTTATCAGAATATAAGTAAAAATCGGTAATAAATTGAAAATTTCAAACTCCGCATGTTTTTTTATTATAACATGCAGAGTCTTCTTTAGAATTCTACGAAACTTACAGAATACTTGACAATACGTAAAAGAAACACTGTATTAAAATTTAAATTCCGAAATTTGAATATTACGGTAAATATGAGCATTTGTAGTAAATAATGTTTTACTGCGCATAAGCGAAATGTAGTTTTATATACTGTCAACAGATGACGCCATAAAAAGCTACTCCATATAAAACATAAAAAAAGTAGCAGTTCGGGTCTGCGTCGTAGATTTTTCGTGAAAACTTCGGATAAAATCATAAAAGAAGTATTTCGTATTAATATGTAATTTAATTATCAATCTGTTTAATACAATATTTACATAGAGTAGTATAATGGTTACAGCATAGATAAATCACATGTACCAAGGGTAGCTTGGTAGCTTGTGATTTATCTGCTTTCAGAAATATGAATTAATGAATTAATATCTTTTTACGATACGCGTACAGGGTGGTCCAGAACTCCACCGACAAACTTTGAGATGCTCGTACAAGTCAAGACAAATAACTTTTGCAATAGATCACGGAGTCGAAAATGCAAAGGTGAATTGTTATAGGGGACTGATTGCCAGTAAAGTTAGTAAAAGAAAAGGATATACCCTATAAGGTATACAGTTATACAGGTTTACAAGCTTAGTGGAAGAGAAATTCACAAAAGCACAGCACAGTTGCACGAATAACAACATGCAATACGTGTATTGTTTCAAAGGGAACCTTTCCTTTGAACACTTACTTAAAATATACTCCGAAAGTTTATTGTCGAAGGAGCAACCGAATCATCGAATTCTGATGACGTTCTAATGATATATGAGATTTGAGGTATAGTGAAAATGCTCCGAATACCCTAAGTTCTGAAAAGACATATAACACTTTAAAAGAATCGTTTCACAACGAGAGTTTCAGAATAACGGGTTTGCAAAAAGTATAAATATTACGAGAAATAGATATTAAAGGTCTCAGTTTGAATGTATTTAGCTTTTACAATCTTCAAATCAGGAGTATAAGAAAATCGTAGTTGGTCGCATCACGATGCATTGACGAAATGCAATGTTCTAAGAAAATCTTAGTTGGTAGCATCACGATGCATTGACGAAGTGCAATGTTCTGTGATAATCAAAGCAGTATCAATGAACAATGAATTTATTCGGAAAAATAGAAATCATTAATCCTAATACAGGATGGTCATAAGTTATTGGACTCATTTCAAAAATTAATTTAAAAAACTAATAACGATAAAACCACGTTTTTTTAAAAATGAAAGCGCATTTTAAAAAGTTATTTTTTCAGACGGGTAATGTGACATTACAGCGGTCTGTGTGGTCATAAATTATTGAACATCTCCCATTTTTGAGAGTCATTATCTATGAAACCATTAAAGCTAGAAGAAAAATAAAAGCATGTATTTGGACGGAATTATTAAATAATAATTATTTCAATAAATCAAATCTCTTTAACTTGTTAAATCAAATGTAATTCGAAAACTTAACTGTTTTCGAAATATTCAAGGGAATTTAAAAAAAGGAAAATACAAAACATGCATCGGCTTCTGTTTATCGGTAGCCATTGCGTATGGAAATCTAACGCTGTAGCAAATTTAAATCGCCGTAATGGTAAGCTACCTGTCTGAAAACAACTTTTTTTAAAAATAACAACTGTCATTTAAAAATAACCGCAGTTGTAACATAATTAGCTTTTTTTATTAATTTTTGAAATCGATCCAATAATTTATGACCGTTACTTTTGAAGTGTTCGAATTTTTTTCATCTAATGCTCATATGTTCATATACAATGTGATCCCCTTATTACACGTATTATTTATTATTATAAATTTTTACTACTTTTATTAAAATGTTTACGTCATACAGTGTTGTTCATAATTATTTGAACGGATTGCTAAAATTTCATCTTTTGTTAAAGTTTTAAAAACTTGATAATTTGCTATTTTGTTATGATTTTCTAGTGCCTTCATTCATCCTCCACAAATGCATATAAGATTTAGTTATATCATGAAATATAACTATTTATTAGAAAAGATTGTTTTAAACAGAATATTCAAGCTGTTCAAAATTAATCGAACGGCTGATGACAAAGGTTATATTTAAGTGAAAATAACTAGGATTTGTTTTCATTTTTGTGTTTGAAGCAGTCAAGCCAATAGTAATACCCAAGAGTTTAGAGATTTCTTTTGATATTCGCCTCTGCATCAATGAAGACCTAAAAGATGGGGCATCATATTAAAACCTAGTAAAAATATATAAATTGTCGAAGTCGGGTGCCTACTAATTGTGCAAGAATTATGAGACGACAGGCCCCATCGAAAAACAGAGAAGGCGAGGTAGAAAACCAAAAACAACTACAAAATAAAACTACATAATTGTAAGATTGGCACAGGAAAAGAACGATATATCGTCAAGAGTGATCATAAAAGATTTGAAATTGAATATAAATTCTAACAGTTCACCTTAGAACCAAAAACTAAGAATTGATAAGATGGATCCAAAGAAAAAGATCATAAATCTCAAAACATTACCTGGCAATGCACTTGGAGTTTTCAAAAGAGCATCT
>BGPR01000940.1:56463-66484 GCA_013235015.1 Araneus ventricosus
CATTTCTGTGCATTCCTATAAACACGTTAGGAAAGTTAATTGGCTATATTATTTTCGTCGAGAATTTGATACGAATATATTTTGCATTATAGGAATACATATTTCTGTGCATTCCTATAAACACGTTAGGAAAGTTAATGGGCCATATTGTTTTCGTCGCGTATTTGATACGAATATATCATCATCAATATTTTGCATTTAGCATTGAAACTTAATTATTAACATTTTTTTAAAATTAATAATGTGTTGTTTTATTATATTATTTAGATTAAGATATAAATGGAGAATTTTCTGATTCTTAATGAGATACAAAAAGTTAACACATTAGGAAAGTTTACTGATTATAACTTTCTGTATTTGGCATTGGAAATTAATTTTTTAACATTATTTTTATAAAATGATTTGTTGTTTGATTTGACTTCATTTAAATACTTTAATTTAATTCTGTGTTAAAAATATTTGCTTTGATTTTAACATTTATCATTGCGAAAATGAAATTGCTTATATGGATTTTGTATTTTAAATTATATATCGTACGTAAACATAGCTTATAAAAATGAGCGTTAATGCTATATCTTCTCGGTATTTCACGCAGAATAGCATTTTTATGCATGTATTACTTTATTAATATAGATATTATTAGACAAATGTTATGTGTTTCATCAAATCACTGTTGTAAAAATTTTACAGATTAAGATTTTTTATGAATGATGAAATTCTTCATACCATTATTTTATACATAAATAATTGTATGTAAATAACCAACGTTGAAAACATCTGATATTTTGAAATTAATGCAAAAAGGAAGGAAAAATTCATTGCTTTTGTAGCTTCGAATGGGATTATTTTAATGATTAAAATTTCGCTGATATAGGATTAAAATGAAAGTTTAATTGATTACTAATTTATTAACTGTATATTGCAATGAAAATGCTTTTAATGACTAACTGCTTAGTTAAAATTTGAGTTATAAGAAGGATCAATATCTTCTACTAATTAAAAACAAATTTTTCGTTAAAGAAATTTGCTCTTTTAAATAACTAAAACAGACGATAATTTCCAATTTAATTTGTGTAGAATTTTATAAGTAAATAAAATATGTAAGTTATATATAATGTGAGTAAGAAGATAATGTGATGATTACCTTTGATAATATCGTGGAAAAACTTTCAATAAACATGATGAAGCAGTTCACTGCTGATTATCTCTTTGGAAATCTAAGTTAAATAAGATTCAGTTCTGTGATTCTGGTGATTTGCACGCTATTCTTTAAGCGGAGATCAAACAAAATAACTAAAAAAATATTTTAACTATTTGCGTTTGAATTCTTTATCACATTACATAAAATTCACTTTTTAAGTTTCACTTTCAATATTCAGTTATGTTTCTTTCCTTCGTGCTTGCATATTGATGACAGCTGAACAACTTTTGAAAATTAAACCTCTAGCTTCTTATACTTTTTCGTATAATTTACTTTACTTCTTGTTACCTTAAAAGAGTTAATAATAATAAAACAACTTCAAAGCTTCGCTCTGATGTTTTGCTAAGATATTCATACTAGTGAATGAGTAAACTGTTGAGAACTGATGATTTTGTTATTTTACTGTGCATTCTTTGATAAAAATAGAATAATATATTTTATTGTTTGAGTATATAAAAAAATAGAAGCAATTTATTTATAACTTACAACATCAAATCTTCGTTTCTCTGTTTTGCTAAGGTATTCATACTAGTAAATGAGTAAACTGTTGAGAACTGACGATTTTGTTGTTTTACGATGCATCCTTTGATAAAAATAGAATAATATATTTTATTCTTTGAGTATATAAAAAAATAGAAGCAATTTATTTGTAAGTTACATCATCAAACCTTCGTTCCTCTGTTTTGCTAAGATATTCATACTAGTAAATGAATAAATTGTTGAGACTGACGATTTTGTTGTTTTACGATGCATCCTTTGATGAAATAGAATAATATATTTTATTGTTTAAGTATATAAAGAAATAGAAGCAATGTATTTATAAGTTTGGCAATAGTAATGATACGTTTGATGCATTTAATGAACTCAGTTTTATAATATGAAAATATACATATATAAACAGCAATACCACGTACCTTTCTTCAGTTTTTCTGTTTGATAACAGAAAATTAATCCTTTGTCAGTTTCTTTTTTTTAATTATTTATTTCTTCCATTTTTTTCTGTAAAACTTTTAGCGCGTTTTATTTTCTATTATTCATGTTTTTTGTTTGACTTCCTATTAATGTTTAAACCTGAAACCGTAAAAATTGCAATTCAGAAATTTGTACCGTAATGGAGAAAGTGAAAAATGACTTTCATTGTTCAATTTTTTCATCTCAAGTTTCGGCCGGTTTATCAGTTCTTAACTTTTCAGTTTTACTTGATGAAATCCGATCATCAATTGATAATAATGAAACACAAAGCTAACATGGTGACATATTTAGATAAAGACACGAGAAATACGCTAGCAACTTTTTACAGTAAGTGGTCAAGACAAATGATTTAGCAGATTTATTTTTCATATCTCGTATTCCGTACAATATGTTTATTATCCGCAATATGTTTATTCCGCACAATATGTACAATATGTTATTTGTTGATGCTTATTGTCATTTAAAAGTGACTTATAAATATCTGATTTTTATTCAAAAATATATTACTTGAATGTAAAGTCATGGCATCTGTCATTTATTCTTATAGATTGTATTTACATTATTCACATCTGATTTTGCTTTAAAAAATTTCACCATCGTCTATTAATAGAGATTAATAGAAATTGAATAATGCCCTGTGCTAAATTTGAGTTAATTCACGGACAATCAAGTCAATTTGCAAATCAGATGATTGAGAAGTTTCGTTTTTTAACCAGACTTTTTAAATATTTTTTTATGTTAGTTGAATAAACTTAAAGCTAGTTTTACGGTTCACTGTGACGGTAGATTCACGGAAGCCATGAACGCTAACTTGAATGTAAAGTCATGACGTCTGTCATTTATTCTTATAGATAGCATTTGACATTATTCCCATCTGATTTTGCTTTAAAAGATTTTACCATTATTAATTGAGGTTAATGGGAATTTAATAATGCTCTGTGTTAAATTTTAGTTAATTCAAGGGCAATCGAGTTAATTTGCAAATCAGATGCTTTTATGCGAAGTTTCGTTTTTCAACCATGATTTTTTAATATTTTTTATGTTAATTGAATAAACTTAAAGCTAATTTTACGGTTCACTGTGTCGGTAGATTCACGGAAGCCATGAACGCTAAGTGTGTTTTAATTTGGTGATGAAATTTAATAAATATTAATAAAAAAGTCAACCCTAATAAGTAAACAAATACATGTAAAATAACTATAAGTTTAAAAATTAATGGACTTTAATCATCCTTAATTAATCATCTTTAAGAATGTTCTTATTTATATGATAATTTTCACATTAAAGGGAATCGTATGAAATAATATATCTTTGTATATTTACTTTTTAACACTAATTAAATGTGTTTCGAAAATAAAAATGATATAATTACAAGTTTATAATATGTACGTAAAATACTACTTTTTAGTTTCAATGGCACTTGGAAGCATATTAATCTTATAATAAATCGTTCTTGGAGATTGTATTGTCTTGTCAATCATTTTAAGGCAAGCTAGGAAATCAAATGTTTGATGAAAAACGCAGATGTTTCCAAAATACTTCTAGAAGAACTTTTCTTCCTTTAATTTTACACGATGAATCAGGATATATTTTCATTAAATTCCTGCCATTTTAACGAAGGAAAACAAATATTTGATTTTACTATGTAATAATTTTAACTCTTGCTATTCATAAAAGATAGAAACGATTTAAAAACAATTATTCAAAACTTTATTTTTTCAAAAAAGCATCTTTATGCATGTTACATTACATACAAGTTACGTTATACAAGTTACTTTATACATCAGTTTTCTTTATTACTCTAGATTCTGGTAAATTAAAAATAAAAGGGAAAAATAAAAATAATGTTTAGCGTTTTGTAAACAAATAATAAAAGAAAGTTTCAGAAGTTTTAGGTATAGAATCAGAAGGTTTGGCTAACCGGGGACATATTTTAGTGGCTTTACGCATTTTACAACTGTAAGGAAGTCCATTTTAAGATCATTTTTGTTATTTTTATGTTCATAAACGAATTTTTTTATAAATTAGCGTTATCTCAGCACGGAAAAAATTTCACGTCTTTTTTCAATTCCGTTAAAAGATTTTTAATTTTGCAGACTTTCGTAATCTAAAAAAGCAGATTACTTTTGTTTGAATATATAAAACTGTATGTCCCTGTATGTCAAAAACAATGTTGTTTGGAAATGAAATTTAACGGAAAGGCAAGGAATATAAGAAAAGGTAGAATTGTGCTGAAGATATTATACTAGAAAAAGTTTAAGGGAATTCAAAAACAAAATACGATGCTTTCGTAGAATGTGATTTAAAAAAAGCAGCATTTCTAATCATTTTAATAGGAGATTGATTAAAAATTTTAGAGATGAAGAAGTTGGCAAATCCTTAAAATGTTATTTGTAAAGCACCTCGATTTAAATAATAACTGTTACACGGGGTTTAAATAAAGACGGTAAAAGTTAATTATCAAAAAGATGGAAATTTAAGAGTGAAAATCATCTAAAATCAGCAAAAGAATGAAGCAGAAGAATGAATGATGCCACTTTTAAGTCGAGTTCAAAGTCTATGTTGAACTTCTGTTTCAGAGTTTTGTGTTAGGCTTATAATGGTATAGGATATAATATATACTTAATTGGATCATTATTAATATTGGAACCAAGCATTTTGTACCAACCCCAAAACATCGTAGTATAATAATGCTTTAGACTTGATTCATCTGCCTTTATTTTATTTTAAAAAATTTACGCCTTCATTTTAGCAACAATAATGTGCACAGAAAAAATACCTTTAATATCGAGCATATGTATAAAACAATGAAAAGTATTGTTGTAAAATATAATTAAATATTTTTTAAAAAAATTATTAAAATTAGACAAAAAATGCACGGAAATAGAATTTGTATCAATGAACTGCTTATTTTTTGCGTTTTAACGCGGTGAACTACTCTCCAAATTTGGTGGCTCTAGCTCCTCCGGTCTGCCCCGTAGAGTGTTTTGAACGATATTTGCATTGCGCATGTCGTAATTTACATTTGCCAGCGTGTAAACTTTTTTTCGTCTCAAATGTCGTAATTTACGTTTGCCAGTGTGTAAACATTTTTGCGTCGCGCATGTTGTAATTTACATTTGCCAGTGTGTAAACATTTTTGCGTTGCGAATGTCGTAATTTACATTTGCCAGTGTGTAAGCATTTTTTCGTCGCGAATGTCGTAATTTACATTTGCCAGTGTGTAAACATTATCATGCTTAACAAAACCAGATTATATTCAAAGAATAAAAAAATATTTCTTTAACGGAAGTTTGGCTTAAGCAGCTGTAAGCGGCGAAAAGATTGCTAACTTTACAAGCGTTAAATTAATTCATAATCAATGAGAATTTTTAGACACGATTTTTCATACTTTTATTTCCAGTTTAACACAAAAATATGTTATCAAAAGTTGCAAACAAGATGTAAGTGAGTATGAAACTTTCGGATGTCTGAAATGCTTAAAGACCATAAAAAAAGAAGTGATTTGCATGTAAATATCACGACGAAAAATGCGGATTAAACGTGAAGGTTTCAAATATTCCAACGAATCTTGTTCGTTTTCATTTTAGCGCAGCATTGTAGGTATAAATTGCAGCACCTCGTGAGGGTAGCTTTTAAGCCTCAACGAAACAATAGAAAATACATCAAAATCTCTTTTATTAATTTTACTGAAAGTTTTGAGTTAATTGTGGTATAGTAAAACCTCAGGTTAACGGAACTCGGGTTAACCAAAATCCGGGTTATCCGAAATGCCCTGAAATTGCAAATCCAAAAAACAGATACTATACTGCGCGGAAATAACAGCGAAACATTTTTTGCAACGATATCCCCACTTTTAAGTTTCCCCAAGAAGGCAAGTGATTAATTTTAGAATGCTAAATTTAAAATTAATGGGTATTAACAATATTAATTACGATATTGTTTACCTGTGCCTGCCAGGCGCATTGCGACCGCCGGTACGAATATTGCGCCCAACGTAGGGTTAACTTTTATAAAGAACATAAGAACATACTATAAAAAGAGTTGTGAATTCGTTTTACACTCAAAACATTTCAGAATTACATATTGTAGTTAGAAACAAAATAGTAATAAATGTTCCTGGCTTAACCGAAAAAGTCCTTATCCAAAACGCCCCTCCCCCTTTTTAATTCGGTTAACCGCGATTATACTGTACAGTAGAACCTCGCTAATCCGAACTAATTGGGGCCGGTGTCTGTTCGGATTACCAAAAATTCGGATTACCCGAAATTCCGATAAAAATGGAAAAGAAGACGTGTGCTAAAAAAAAAATGTAAGTTATACGTAGTCGGTACTACTATCTCTTGAATTCTTTTATTCAAAAGCAATAGAAAGAGAATATGTCTCCCCTTTCCATTAGAATAATGGATGTGCTCCTGTACGAAGTGGCCTTATCTTACGGCGAAATGCATTAGTTACTTCAATGTGTACAAAATTATGCATGCTGAAAAAGTACTTTTTTTGTTTTTAGTATGTATATTTAAATGTTTTCAGGTAATCTTTTCAATTACATATAATTTTCGAAAATAAAATCGGTTCGGATTAACCGGAATTTCGGATTAGCGGAGTTCTACTGTATTTAAAATGTGAACAAGATGCAAATTCTGGTGAGTTCCACCATGAGGTAGCACGAGCATTTGACGTTACAATGTTCCAAACATTACACTAACATTGAACAATTTAGATGTAAAAAGAATAATAATATTTTCATTGCTCTAGAATAAAACGTATCGCACTTTAAAGACAAATGGAACTATTTTCTTCTTTCTTCACAGGTTCATAATAATATATTATTTCCATTCACATTTAATGCTTCAAGCAGTGAGAAAATAAAGCTTTCAGCTTCTATTGAAAAGTTGGATTAATTTTATAATTTAAATAAGCGTAAAACAGAAATATATCTTTCTGGAAAAGAATAGAATAACTATTCCTCTTTTCAAACGTGTGCATGCTTTCGAGGTTTTCTATGCAACGTAGTTGTGTTTCAAGCTAATTCACAGATATCAGAAAAAATGTCGTAAAACTGGATTTACAACCCGTAAATCAAATAGATTAATTTTGGATTATTCTTCAAGTCAACAATCATGGAAAAATAGTAATTTATCTAAGCTATAGAGTTTTCGTTATTCTTTTTTTCGCAGCACAAACAAAAATTTTTGCGAAAATTTAATACATTTGAAATATTACAAGCACGTCACACCTGCGTCTGTAATTTTATCGCTTTCAATGTTTTGATTGCTTCAGCTGATTTCAAAGGCGATTAGCAATTAAATATTTTACTTGAAGAACCTATGAAAGTGAGAAGAAAATAAAAATATTCATTTTCCATTTAGATATTTTACTTGAAGAACCCCTGAAAGTGAGAAGAAAATAAAAATATTGATTTTTCCATTTAAATATTTTACTTGAAGAACCCCTGAAAGTGAGAAGAAATTAAAAATATTGATTTTTCCATTTAAATATTTTACTTGAAGAACCCCTGAAAGTGAGGACGAAATAAAGAAAATCATTTTTCTATGTAGATATTTTACTTGAAGAACCTCTGAAAGTGAGAAGAAAATAAAAATCTCGTTTTTCCATTTTCACCCGAGGCAAATATGAGATAATGCAAGAATAATGTCACGCGAAAATCAATTAACTAGAGATTAGGCGCAGACAAGTAAAAGTTAAGTGATCGAAAGTTCAACAAACAGCATTATTTTATGTTAAAGAATACTCCATCTTTCTTCGCTGGTAATTTTGATGACTTTAGGTAAAAAAAATAATAAAGAAACTGGAAAGAACAGGAGTCTGATCAATAAAACAAAAATCATAAAATGTATTTCTTTCAGTTGCATTGATACTTTCTTTCTTTTTGCTTACCTTTACAAACTTTTTGCAAACACTATTAATTTTGCTCTATTTTATAATTTTTCTCTTTTGCTTAACCCTTCAATGTACGATTTTTTAAATTTCAAAATAAAAATGTTTTTCGCATGGGAAGTTCATATATAAAACAGAAAAATACACAAAAAATCAAAATATAATTTTGATATTATTAAATTGAATTGAATTAAAGTATCAAATCACAATTTCTTCTTTATAAAAACATAAAAAAAGTATTTTCAAAGTAATATCAAATGGTAAATACCTGTAGAAGCAATTGATGAAGACATCAAAGATGCAAGACTGATTTAAATGCTAAAAACTGCGTAAATAGGCCAATAGGTGTATCAGGAATTGAACAACTGACTAGTACAGACTTATCAATAGGACCTGTGCTGTCCACTGAAAATGGAACGAATGATTATTGTCCGGTCTTCTTATGATGTTTACAATCTTATACAGAATGTACGAGTGGACAAAAAAATTTCTGTTCAATATTAACATGAAAAACAAATTATGTATCAAATTTGATACAGTATGCAGTGAAGGGTTAAATTATTTCGCATAAAGAGATCATTTACGAAAATGTACAAAGCGAACTTTTATTTTCTTCATTGAAAACTGGCCTGATACCCGGGTTGCTCGGTCTTTTCAGTATCAAAACGTTCTGGGAGACTGGAAAAGGAACTATGCTATATAAAATCATAGTGTTAATTGATATATTTTCATTGATGGAATATCCGCCTTCGGCGACCAGCTTGTTTGCCTTGAATATTAGTTTTCCTGGCAGTTAAATTAATAAAATGGAATGCATAACCATTTAAAATGCCACCTTTGGTGTTTGATGAGAGTAAAAAATATGAATTTAATGGAAACTGAAATTTATGCGAAAATTAATTACCTTTTTCTACTCCAGCTTTCAAAAAAAGCATTTTTATATTAAGTGTTTTGAGCTAAATGTCTACTCATTGGCCATACTGAACATCAAATTCAGCAGGTGAGAATAGCTGAAAAATATTTACTTCATAATACATAATGGATTACGGAATGATTATGATGCTCTGGAACAAAATAACCCGAGAAATAAACTAATTTTCCAAAAATAGTACTAAGAAAGATATTTAGAACGTCATTCATTTAATAAGAGTTAACTGTCAGAATGTTCCAAATAAAAAGTTTTACTAAGAGTAAAAAAAAAAAAGTTTGGTTTCATTTTTTCTTATTTAAAAATTCTTAAATGAAAAGTTTTGAAAAATATTTTTGCTTTTATTTCCCATCCATCACCAACATGGTTTCCTTGAATACTATTTTACCACGGCAATCGCGAGATTTCTTTTACCATATCGCTGTATGCGTTACACTTTTATGCATCATTTTGAAACTTTTGGCCCATCTACAAAATATACTGAATAGTGAGTATTGAGAATAGTGTTTGTGAGGCAAAATGGATAATTTCTTGTTCAAATTTAATTTCAACTCGCTTCAAATAAAGGAAAATAAAAATATTTAGTGCTTCAAAGTAATTTAAGAAATCTAGTAATTTAGTGGATGTTTCTTGTATAGTTCAACACACAGTTCTACTTTAAATATGAAATGTAACTCTTATTGCCTTATGGAATGTGTTTTTCCATAGTATGTATAAGCAAATACAATTCCAATAATTCCCAGAAATTTTCAATTATCTTTTGGAACTATGAGCGATTAAATCTGGTCTGTTGTTGGTCCGAAATATCCTCGTGTAACTTCGAAATTTGGAGTTAATCTATTAAGTAAAAAGAAAATGTAGTCTCGTGATTGTTTTTGAGCAATTTTTTATCATTACACATTCTGATTCGAGAGTCAGATGTAGCATTTTCATACTAGCCATCAGCTACAGTACGAATATCAGATTTTCAAGCTCAAAATTCATGAATATTGCATAAAAAATCTAGTTGATGTACTCTA
>BGPR01000940.1:73955-96825 GCA_013235015.1 Araneus ventricosus
AATCAAACCTGTAAATGTTAAGTTACTTTGTAAATGGAAGACTTCATCAATTTTAAAACTATTTTGCCTCAGAATAAAGAATGTCATATTAATCAAAATTATTTAAATACTGCTAATTGCATGTGGAAGCACAAAATGTACCACGAAGTGTACCATTTTCGGTACCATCTAATCCAATAGCCTTCTGTTTTGGGAATGTGTTGTATTTATTACGGTCATAATGTGTTTACCATGAATCGTTAAATGAATTTTAGAAGTTATAAAATTGAATAAATTGGTTATAAGTGCTATGTACAATTAAAAGTTGCGAAGCTATTCTTAAAAGTGTTAAAACGGAAGAAATGATCCTTATTATATAGTTATAGGGGCGATTTCAACACTTTTTAATGCAAAAACTTTCATATTTTGCAACATTATTGGGGGAAAAATTTCCTTCATTTTAGAAGAACATATTACAATCACGTCTGCGTAAAAAACTGCGGTAAAAATAAGAATTATTTATCAAATCACTGATAATTTGTATTGTTTTAATTCCTGCCTTAAAGATCTGGGCATTAAAAACAAAACGGTTTCACAAATCACCCATCACCCAGTAGATTTACCACCAGTTACCCAGCGCCTCATTCTCCCAAAAGATGATGTATTGCTCGTCAAGACTTTGACACCAGTGACCACGCCCCTGAGCCAGCGTTACGCCACTGGAACTCTTGCGCATAATCAGATGCGAAACAAAAGGCCAAAACTCCTCCAGAACGGCTCGTCATTACGAGATTTAAAACGACATTTAAGCACGCTACTCGGTTCACTCAAAAATGACTCGCTGCATCTCAAGGTTTCCTCGTGGAGGCCTTTTTTTCCTTCATTTTTATTTCTTTCCTTTCTTTCTGTTGTTCTTTCTTCAGCCGGTATTCCTCGATAGTTCTTTATCGACGACTGTCATCTCTTGGAACGAAAGGTTTCGTAATGCCTTAATGTCTTCACAGAACATTGGTCATCGGCGTGGTTTGGCTCTGTTGGATGAACGGACCCTGTGGAAGCTGCGAAGATCCCAATCGCAGATTGGAAATTCGTGTTTTTCTTGTTAGAGGACCGTTGCAGACAGACAGTTGTGAGGTTTTGCACTGGAGATAAGCAAGAGAAAAAAAAGAAGAATTTTATTGCCTTCAACAAATGTCAAGTCATAGGCTGTGTTTGCTGCGCACATACAACATTCTGGAAGAGAAGCAATCTGATATTTATCCTCCTTAAGCTCGAAAAAAACACGAAGACAAGGAAAGCAAATTTGATTTGAAAAGTTGATCTACCTTAACCTTCCAGCGGGCGTGCGTTTGCAAGAGATACCTGCATTGTGCATATTATTACATATTTATATCGTTCTTTTATATAATAAAGTGCAATTTTACTTATAAAATCTTTGTTTACTATTAGGATTATAAATACAGATAACATAAATGAAAGTTGCATTTATTTTTGTCGAATAACACGATATATATATATACATATAATACGATGCACGATATGTCGTAAAATTTGCGTAAGCGCCCCCGCTGGAAGGTTACAACTTTGATTGCCTAACCCATTTTGATGAAATCTGATTTGGAAGCTAACATGTTTTACTAAATTTATTGAACAGAATTAAGCGCTCAACTTATTGTAAGAACTAACTGTACGGAGCAGAAAGTTTAGTTCGTTCGTGGGGAGCAACGAAAAGTTATTAAAAGCGTTTACCGGCAGATTGCCATTAACGAGTTAACTCGTGGTTGGCAGTCAAATGTGGTGAAAAAATTATTTTCTGTTAGATCCAGCTCAGTTCCAAAGTAAAAGCGCGTAAGAATGAATGTTAGGAACTCTTTAATTCATATAATTCAAATGTTTTGCTGATCAGTAGAAAAAAAGCATCATAATATGACACTTTCGTAGATTTCAATAAGCTGCACACATATGTAAACTTAAGAAATTTAATATATAAAAATGTCTTAAAATCGTGCATTTTTTTTCTTCTACGCAATAAAAATAAATTGATTACAAACAACTCAACTGAGAATTTCATTTTAGAACTCAAACGTTTATAATCCTTACTTCTAAATAAACTGGTATAGACAGGCTTTGTATAAGTTGTATAATTCAGCAAAAAAGATCACTAACCAACTAGTCAAACCAAATCCGAAAGTGAAAGCGCGTAAATTTGAAAGCAACTGAAAAACGTAAGAAGCCAACAATGATACGAATTCAGTTGTTACTGCCACATGCTAAAAAGTAACGGCCTATGTGTTGATATCCAAATGATACGAATTCAGTTGTTACTGTCACATGCTAAAAAGTAACGGCCTATGTGTTGATATCCAAATGATGCGAATTCGGTTCTTACCACCACGTGGTAAAAAGTAACAGCGCATGTGTTCTGACATCCAAATGTACGTAGTTTTGCACTGTGGTATCATTTTACCCCCAATGGATGCCATTGCGACGCATTTGACGTGTATCGCGTGAGAATGAATGACTATTCAAAACAAATCATGAGAAAAAGAAAAATATTTGCTTCATCATTTTGAACACTCATGGCTTCAACGAATCAGGTAATTTAATATTCGATCAATTTAATTTATCCATTGTAAAAGCGTGAGCGTTTTCTATGAAAACAGAACCTAAACATCGATAATTTTTATTTATTAAAAACGTTTTTCTCATTAGTTATTAGTTAAAATCTCTTATTGATAAATAATTTCATCCCTTGCCAGCTACAACACGAAGGGAACGTTTTAGAACGAGTAGTCAGATGTTATGAGATCCCTAGTTAAATTTTTATTTTGATTAATTGGTTAGCACGGCTTCTCCTAACACACATCGGTGTGTTAAATGTTTAACTGTGGTTCAGTTTGACCATATGTGGAATCTTGACTCTTAGGGTTTTCACAACTACATACTAAACTATAGGTGCACCTGGAACTAAACTGGAACTCCTAACGCACCTTGGGATGTTGAATGTTTACCTGTGATTCAATTGACTAGTTTGACCATACGTGGAATCAGTTTGACTCTTAGGGTTTTGACAACTATAAACTGAACTAGAGGCGCACCTGGAACTGAACTGGAACTCCTAACGCACCTTGGGATATTAAATGTTTACTTGCGATTCAATTGACTGACTATACGTGAGCTCTTAAAAATTACATACTGAATAAGAGACTGCAGTGCCTATACAAACCGCATATTCGTAACCAATTCCAGGGTTACAACAAAAACTGTAACATCATTGTGAAATCCTAAGGTACGGACCTAAAACGGATTTGATTTTTATCGCAAACGGGCAAAGTGTTTTTATTTTGACGCCAAGACGTTCATCTTGAAGATAGTTGGATAGTTTATCCAGAAGATAAGGCTTGAAGAAGGGATACTAAATCAGTCCCAACTCCCCTTTTTCAGCTGTGGGGGAGAACATTTAGTCAACACTTGTTGTGAAAGTCAAGTCACTCGGTTCTTATCTGTCTACCGTGAAACAGAAAGCAGCGTAAATTATCTCATCGGGCATTTTGGATACAACTTTCAACTTTTTCGCGGCCGCATGTTTTCATACTTAAAACAAGAAAATGCCCGAAACTAATATGTAACATAAAAATAATGTTTATGAACATAAAAAAATATTTCTGAATATTAAAGGTAATATTTCTGGTTTTATTTTGTCAAATATTGTTAAACGCACACACAGGCACAGATTTTTCCCGCTATGCATTATCTGAAAAAATTAAACAATATTAACAAATTTACTTTTAGATATAGATATCTTCCTTGAAAGAGGATAAAATTCTAAGTTGTAAATAGACATATTCAAGCAACCATTTCAATATCAGAAAACCTTTAATAACTTTCGATTCCTCCCTTGTAGACATTCGAGGGTGACTCCGTTGAAGTGTTTGCAATTCATCACTTTTAAGGAAATGGAAAGATTTAATGAGGATAATTATCATAACTAGTTGATGATTTATTCCCTGAAGTCGTTTATTTTTGTTCTGCATCTTGTAAATGCATCAAATCAAGGTTTTCGTTCTGATAAATACTTTGCATAAAAATTGGAATCTGTTTTATTTTCAGAACTCTCTAAAACACTTTTTAAATTATTCAATCAAATTTTCTAACCATTTTCTCCTTTTAATATTTAATTTTTATAGAAGAATTCACTCATTTAATGTTACTTTTCAAAGAGTTTCGTTTTATGACGTAATCAATTTACGTGACGTCTGAGTCGCATGGCATACGTAAATGCGCATACCACCTCACGTGGAAATGCATGCTGTCTTACTGTATGCTGTGCCACAAAGTCTCTTTTCCCATGCAAGCTACGTAATGGATATGGATAGCTCAGAGTTAAAGTAGGGCAAATCCAATTTTGCACATTTTGCTCTGCCACTGCCATGGTAGTGTAGAAATGTTATGTTTTTTGTGTAATAAGGTTTCAAGTCCATAGTCCAATTTGTATCCATCAGGCAGCAAGAATGATTTGATGTGCATTGTGCCACAAAGTCTCTTTTCCTCATGCAAGCTACTTAATGGATATGGATGGCTCAGAGTTAAAGTAGGGCAAATCCATGTTTTGCACATTTTGCTCTGTCACTGCCATGGTAATGTAAAAATGTTATGTTTTCAGTGTAATAAGGATTCAAGTCCACAGTTCAATTTGTGTCCACCAGGCAGCAAGAACAATTAAAAGTCCACTGCTATTTTAAAAGCAGTCGATCAACTTCGAGATCTGTTTTCTCGGAAATGAATCTCAAGTACTTGGTCCACTTTAACTCTCAACCCTCCATATCAAAGTCAAATTGTCTTGATACAGTTTAAATTTATCACGTGAGCATGAATATCTTTAACCTCTTAGAAAAACTTTCTTTAGATTCCTTGAACCATGTTTTAAGATTTTTTCTCCTCTTTGATGATAATAAATGGATATTTTTTGCAGTCATTTAAATAGACTCAAGCTTGATCTATTGTTACAACATTTTTTACATTTTTTTTCCGGATAAATGCTTTTCACAAAGAATTCTGCAGCGTTTTCTGCGTTCAGCGATATAAGGGGATAAAGACGATGAGCATTGTATTTTTTTTGGCCTTTTTGAGATTCAAATCAGTGTTAATAATTTTGTTTATAGTTGAAACTGAGCACTGATTCTGCAACAAGCCTTTGACCTGGGGGATTTTCTTTAATACCTTAACCGTCACGTCAGTAATATTGACGTGCATCGAATTATCGCATATTTATGCTTATAAACTAAAATTTAATCATTAATTAGATTTATAATTTGACACAAAAATTACGTAGAATCCATCATCATCTCAAGTATTCTATGTAAAATACGAGTTATCGTATTTTTAGGCTTATAAACTAAAATTTAATCATTCGTTAGCTGTATAATTTGATACAAAAATTACGTAGAATCCATAAGCATCTCAAGTATTCTACGCCTTCTTAGATGAATGAAAACTACAGCCCCTTTCCAAAACAGGAGGGGTCATCTTATTAGATAGCAAGGAAATGCGACTTTTAAGAAGTTCATTTCCATTTCGTAATCACTTCTCATAATGGCATGAGGGAGAAAGTTTTATTAATTGCACGGTATTTCCTACAAAATGTTATTAACATTGTAGCAGAAAATTAAGTTATTTCTGGAGAATGTTTGGATAAATAATATATTTATTTAGCATCATTTCTTGAATTTATTCGCAAATTTAACAACATTGCCTTATTGCAAGTTCTTCTCCACATAAAATGGTTCAGTTTTTTTTCTTAATATTTGTGAGCAAAATTTACTTTAAAAAGAAATTCGTGTATACTTTTGTATTTATTAACCCGGCAAAGCCTGAATTAATTATTTTTTCCAATATCAATTTCTTTCTAGTACATTGTTGATAGGATGCTATTTATGTAGGAAAAGCCTTTTTTTGTTGTAAAATTTCAATAATATTGTCAAAAATGCATGAATGAAAAATATTTGCATTATAGCGAAGAAAATTGTAGTATTTTCAACCTTTATTTATGGCACCATATGGTATCGCTAGTCTTTCAAGGGTTAATTCAGAATGGGATGAAGATTTCATATAAGCTTTTTATCAACCCACCATTTGGGACCTTTGGGATTTAGAAACATTGTTTAGCATTATTTAACATTCACTCAAAGCGATCTCAGCCCTTTGGTCTATCAAATGCTCCATTTGAATCAGCTCACGTATCTCACTCTGATATGAAAAGTGCTAAATGTAACTTTGAACCCCTTGCCTACCTGGGTGGGACTTCAGGTGTACTCACAAATAAAAGAAATGCTACATCGAGTTAGCACCAAACAGTTCTGTACCCTGCAATTATTCGCGGAATGTCAGTTCCTCTCAGCAAACGCCTACGAAACTGTAACCGTCTCCTCTGACCACTGGCAAGGTCCTTTCCCCCCTTCAAATTAAAATCACAACATAATCATAGGTTTTGCGGCGTTTCTGCGAGTGTAGGAATCCCACTGAATGAGTGAGTGATTCCAATTTAAGAGGGCGTAGCGAGCTGGGAACAAGTGAGAAATAGCCAAGTGCCAGCAATCATGGATGCGGCGTTTGCGCTTCTTTCTTTGGCACAAAACTTGGCCTTTTAAAGGATTCCTCCCGAAATGATTATGCATTCAGTGCTTGAAGAAACGTAACTCATTGACACCTTTTGTGTGGGGGAATACCATGGTTAATTTTCTCGTTAACTTTAGGCCAAACAAGATGTCACGGTTTCACGCCAAAGAAAGGCGTTTTGCTATGGGTAAATAGAAGAAAAGGCGCTGTAAAATTTCGCATTTACTTTCTTTTGAGTGGTTTCTTTAACAGTTCACAGCTCTTTTCCTGAAGAAATAATGCTAAAAGAGTGATAAATTTGCTCTTGCCGATCGCAGACGTTGCTACAGAATTGAAAATGAAATTTATTAAAACTTTCTTTATTCTTTTCTTGAAAGCCAGCTTATAAGATTAAGAGAGGACAACCTTATTTTAGTTTTACTAAATAATTACTCATCCTATTTTATAAAAAATTTGATTTCTATGAATTTTTAAGATATTTTATGATGAAGCAAGTATAGCTATGGATACCGATACATTTGCAACAAGCATGTGGATGTCTTATTACATTTAGATAGCTCGTTGATTCGAATATGGCCGTATTCTTAATTAATTTTGTTTAGAATATTAGCACAAAGAATATTCTCTTTATTCTAAGTGTAAACTAAAATTCTGTATTTCCTTAAAGCTGTTTTTATCCCAAATTTGGGCATACCTGGCAAAAAAGAGTGATAAATTTGCCTTTGCAGATAGCCGACGTTGCTAAGTAATTTCACTTTGAAGATGAAATTTGTTAAAAGTTTCTTTCTCCTTTTCATGACAGCCAGCTTATAAGAATAAGAGAGGACAACCTTACCTTAGTTTTATTAAATAAATATCCTTCCTATTTTATAAAAAGAAATTGATTTCTATGGATTTTTAAGATATTTTACGATGAAACAAGTATAGCTATGGAAACCGGTGCATTTTCAATAAGCATGTGGATGTCTTATTACATTTAGATAGCTCGTTGATTCGAATATTCTTCTATTCTTAATTAATGTTGTTTAGAAAACTGGCATAATGAATATTCGCTTTATGCTAAGTGTAAACTAAAATTCTGTATTTCCTTAAAGCTGTTTTTATCCAAAATGTGTGTATACCTGGCAAAAAAGAGTGATAAATTTGTCTTTGCATATCGCAGACGTTGAAGATGAAATTTATTAAAAGTTTCTTTCTCCTTTTCATGAGAGCCGGCTTGTGATTAAGAGAGGTAAGAGAGGAAAACCTTATCTTAGTTTTATTAAATAATTATCCTTCCTATTTTATAAAAAAATAATTTTGATTCCTATAAATTTTTAAGACATTTCACGATGAAACGAGTTTAGCTATGGATACCGATACATTTGTAACAAGAATGACAATAAATTATGTGAAATTCTAAATATGTTTTCTAAGTAATATTTTTGCTGTCTTAATTCTCTGTAACATCCAATCCATCCGTGAGGGCAAATAGTGTCCGGATGATATTAAGCCTTAAAATCCCGATTTTTTAAAAGTTAATTCGAAAATGTTTTTTGTCTTTCATTTCTTGAATAAAACATGGAAAAAATACTTTAAAAAATCCTACTTTCTTTTAAGTAGGGTTTATGGCTAAAAAAAGTTTATCAATCGATGACACTGGGGCTTTATTTCAGAAAAAAATTCCTTGATAAAATTCTATAATAACAAACCCAGAAGAATTTTAATAAACGGATAACGAATTTCCTTCGACATTGTAGAATAAAATATGGTAATCTCAAGCGTACAAACAAAGCTATAAAGCTGAAGGCTCGAGTAAAAAACATCAATTTATTTTTTATCAGCACTCAGGTTGCCATCTATATATTGTAAATTGGTTTAATAAAAATTTCAGTATGTTTTCTATTGGCAACAATAGGTATTAAAGATTAGGCCCTATTCTCAATATTTTAGAAGACAAAATTGGGCATGAAGCTTAAAGACAGCGCTCGGCCTTTAAGGTTTGGTACATTTCTTATGCCTAAAATTACCAATAAAGATGCTTTCATTGATTGAATCAAATTTTTCCATCTAAAATGTTATCAATCTTTTCAGACTTTGACTACATAAAATGCAATAAGAGTTTCCAATAGTCGAAAATTTGAACAAATAAGAGGAATATCTTGGCTAATAAAACATAATTCTCTGCATATGAGCACGTACAACAGTTTAATTCACTTGTTCAAAGGAAATGTTGAATTTGATTGTCCACTAAATTTCAGACTTTGAACTATCATTCTCTCCAACCCATTAAATTCCACGCTCCATACCTTCGATTTTGTAAACGTTTCCCATAACACTGCATCGTGGTAGCACTTAGTTCGCAGTTAAAGTGTTTCTTCGGTAGTTTTTTCAACACCAAGATATTGTAAATACAAATTTTATGGTTTCATTTTTTCACATCAAAACAATCTCCCCCTTTTGTTCTGAGATTATCATTGGGACAATCTTTATTGACTGACATGGAACATTGACTCTTTGACAGCTGTGAATGACACATGACATTAATTTGTATAAAGCAAAAATCGCTAGTGATTTCATATGTGAGATGGAATTGTCATACGTGAATAAAATAAATCTGAAGATTATTAAAAATTTACAATTGCAAATTATGCCTTATTGCATTAATGATGAATGGTATGAAATATGAATCATGTCTGGAAAGTGGTATAAATTAAGTTCGTTGAACAATTTTCTTATTACTCTGTAAATAACTCTGATGCATCCAGACTTGAAGACATTTTAATCGCTTGTGCATGTGAATTTCTGAATTACAAATAACTCTACATAATTTATCTTTTCAAGCCAACTGATGAATTGTTAATGATTTTACGCTTACCGTGTCAAATAAATGCAAAATTTTTAAAACTAATAACAAAGAATTAAATTACAAAAATATATTGAAAAAGTTACTGTTAAACTTGCGTTAAAGATGATTTTAGTGTATAGAATAGAAATGTGCATTATCATTTATTCGGATGTCTAAAGAATCTTATATAATAATCGGTTTTCTTCTTCACAGATTTGATTTCATATATTGAACTTTTAATTTTAAGATTGAATTTTCTGTATCTTTTCGGCCATAAAATCTTAAATTTTAACAGTTATATGTTTCTTTTTCTTTGGCTTGCATTCGTTTTGTCAACAATTTAAGTAATGATTTTATCTTATAACACGAATGTGTATCAACATAGCAAGAAGTGGCTTTTGCGCCAAAAAACGCAAACTTAAATCAAAATACGTTTTCACGAATATTAAATCTAGATATAAATCTTTAGAAAATTTTCAGGATATAAAAATAAAAAAGCAAGTTAACATTTAAAGGGTAGTTTATATTTTGGATTGAAAACTGTGCCTTTTTCTCAATAACTTTCTTGTGACAGCCCATGCTACCTCCAATGCCTATTAAAAGTGAATACAGTAATAATACTAAAATTTATAAGACTTTCTGGGATTGCACTTCTTCTTTCCCCTTAGATTTCAAAAAAAGGATTGCCGCATACTAAGATATTCATGAATATTTTTTTAATTCTTCAAGAGAGCTTTCTTGAAAGAGATATTTTTAACTTATTTTATTATAAACTAAAATTTAATTTTAGAAAGTTGGAGTGGTACTTATATCTGTTCATAAACCATGCGTGTTTCATTTTAAATGAGAAAAAACAGTGTGAATTCAGAAAATTTCATTCTAAGTCTGTTTATATGGTTTGAAATCAATACGAACATCTTCCAAATAAACTCTTTACTTCAGCTTTCGTTTCTGTCCTACCATCTCCTAGAATGACTAGAATATCTGCATTTAAAAAAAAAGCAAATCCAACAAACGAACATCTTCCAAATAAACTTTTTACTTCGGCTTTCGTTTCTGTCCTACCATCTCCTACAAAGGCTAAAATATCTTCATTTAAAAAAAAAGCAAATCCAACGAGACCATCTATCTCAATCATCTTTTAAAAGCCCGCTTCAAATCTCACTAATGAATTTCACGAGCACACTTTTAAACACTTCGCCAAGATAAACCTCTGCGGCATTAATTGACATTTCGCCGAAAAGCTGCCAAAAAGCGTTGACAAGGATCGCTCCGAAGTTCCCCTCCAAGACTACCAGGACAGACGTAGAGAATTCATCCATCTATTCCGAACGGCAAATCCCAGAACAGTGATAAGAAATAATCCATGGCCAGAATCAACACCCCACCCCCCTCCCTGCTGGCAAAGACGTGGTCGGAATGGCAGATAAGTGGCAAAACTGAAGTTGCCAAGACCCACAACTCGGTATCTATCACCTCTAACGTATCATTATGTCTTTAGGATCACCATGCTTACAGTTAGGGAGAGTCCAGAGGTGCCGCCCTGTTAGGTATTGGAAAGTAGTGGGAAAAGGGGGGGAAGCGCCCCCTGGGGGCGTATTAGACTTCGTCCCCGGGCACACAAAATATACATGAAACGTAATAGCGAGGATGTGCATTTGGTAAAAGCCAGCATTTGAGCAGGCACAAACTGTTTTTTGTTGAGTGATTGAGGACTTCAGGTGTTCCGGAGGGATGTGGTTGTTACCTCGGAGGGGAGAGGTCAGATTTGTAACTCTTATTCGCTCATCTGGATGGCTCTGGAGAAGATTTGTGTTGCAAATTAAGCGCTCGTGCGGCCGCCTCCTTCCTCAGTTCCATGTCGAGATCTCACTTAAGGACTCTCTGCTTTTTGTCTCTTCCGCCATTTCATTTCTATAAAAACGTTTCGGATTGAAACTGAGGAATCTTTCATGGTAATTATGGTATTATGCGCAGTGTTTATGTTGGATGTAACTGCGCCTTAGAGTAGGTGCAGCTTTTCGGACGGCATAAGGTGTAAGAAGTTAACTACCATTCGAAGCAAAAATGATTTCGGAATAGGCCCATAGGCTTAATCAGATGCAAATCTGTATGGGTTTGAAACCAGCTTTAAATCTATTGGAATAAATCATGTGCATGAATAAGGATAAGTGAGAATTATATTTCTAAGCCTTCTAGGATCTTCGGGGATTTTAATTACCAGAAAATTAATTCAGTTTTTTGCACAAGAAGCCATTTAGCAGAAAATCCAATCACTTCCATTTCAGATAAGATATTTATTTCGCTTTCAGGAATATAATTTAATAAATGAAATGAACTACTTAAAGTGATTCTGAGGACATTATTTCTTTACGCTTATTAACAACTAGAATAAAAAATCTTAATCTAAAAATCCATTGATAAATGTTGATTAAAAATCTTTTAAGTACGGTATGTTTGATTAAAAGTAAACCTTCATTTTTACTTCTTTTATTTCCCTTTACCTTTATCTTTCCTTTTAAATGTAGTTAAAAAACACAAAACCAGGCTTGAAAGAATTATTGAAATTATAATCGATACTTTCATGCACTGACTTACTTTTTAAACATTTATTCGTTTTTTTTTTAATTTTCAAATTTCGCTATTAAAGGAATTAGTTATTCAATCTCTAATAAATGTGCAGACTTTTTCTTCCATTATTAAGGATTGTGATTTCTAGAAAAATATTTTCTAAAATTCAATCCAGTTTAATAAATCGAAAAAACTGGAAGTTGTCAACTTCAGAATCATATATAAGCACAGATTTTTAAACAATAAAATATACTTGTTCTCCTTGTGCAGTAAATTTAATATAAAATTTTAAAAATATTTCGCAATTATTATTTTATAATGAAACCAATAAACAAAAGAAAGTCATTACCAATGATTACAAAACTAATAATTTCAATTAAGCGATTGCTGTCATTCCGTAGTGTCGAAACATCGACGTCAATATCCACTTTTGTTCATAAAGAATCCATGAATACTAAAATAATTGTACCTAGGATTCATTATATATGTTTGTAAATGAGTACAAATACTTGAATATATTTAATTCGAATTCTTTATTGTACTAAATTCTTGTTTTATTAAAATGTACTTTGTATCATCAGCCTTAAGAAAACAGCCTTTCTTTACATAAAATTACTTATTTAGACTATTTATAAATAAACGTAGTGCAGTCGGACATAAGTTTTTATAGAACTCGCTTCCCAGATTAAAATATTAATAATGTTTTCAACCATTTGTATCTCGCGCGACAGTTTGGATCTTTAGCCGAAACCATCTTCTCAAAATAATCGGAAAAACCACATTTAGCTTTAGTATGTTAAAATATAGTTCGTTTACACCAGTCTCAATTTTGTAAAACTTTAGTCTTGAAATATCTGCTTATATTGGATAGTTATAAACAATTATAAAAAGTTATTTCTTTAAGAAACAGTCTCCTTTAGAGTTGCAGCGTGGCAAGTGGAGCTCTTATCACATTTTAATAGCTCGTTGATTTGATTATGTTCCTATTCTTAACTAATGTTGCTTAGAAAACTGTCACAACGAATATGCCCTTGTTGCTGTGTTTAGCCCTTTAAAGGGCTACTTTTTTCGAGTAGTGGTGTAATAAAATAACTTTGGAATTGAATATAATTTAAGAAAAGAAATTCAATTAGCTCATTGGGTGACTTTTAGCTTGATTTTTTAAATTAATTTCATTAATTAATAATTAGTTACTAAGTCAAGACACTTCGTTATGGTTTGAGATCGGAAATTGGAACATCCAGGTTTTTGTTCCATCGAACAGTTTGGCGAGAACTTACGCAAACCATAAAAACTGCATTTAAAAATTGATAAATTTGGTGGGAAGTATACTTCCTACAGCCTTAAAAAGGATTAAGCCAAAATTTTATACTTCCTTTAAGCAGATTTTATCCAAAATTTGTGTATACCGGCAAACAAATTTTTTTCTGGAATTTTCTCTACACACCAAACTGGGAAATAGTCTAACGAGCTTGCAAACGGGTACGATGTTCAGTTATGGCCCAACAGGTAAATAAATACTCGTAGTAAATCAGGTGCCCATGATGTTTGAATTCAATTGCAACATATTGTATGCTAGCTTCCCTTGAAAAGCTTTCAGCATCAATCAGTTACAATTATTCAACTTCTCATTCAGTCTTTTACCCTTCTGATGTCTAATTCACCTTAATAAAACAAAATTTATTCTCTACTGTTACAGTAGAGAAAAACTTTTTACAATCTTTTATTTCTATGCAGTCTCTTGTGATATCTAATTTACTTTAACAGAATTTTTTCTGAAATTTTCTCTACTGACCAAACTGGAAAATAGTCTAACGAGCTTGCAAATGGGTATGATGTTCAGTTATGGCCCAACAGGTAAATAAATACTCGTAGTAAATCAGGTGCCCATGATGTTTGAATTCCATTGTAACATAATGTATGCTATAGCTTTCCTTGAAAAGCCTTCAGCATCAATCAGTTGCTGTCAGTTGCAATCAGTTGCAATATTCAACTTCTCATTCAGTCTTTTACCCTTCTGATGTCTAATTTGCCTTAATAAAACAATTATTCTCTATTGTTACAGTAGATAAAAACTTTTTACAATCTTTTATTTTTATGCAGTCTCCTGTGATATCTAATTTACTTTAATAAAACAGTAGTTATTATCTACTGTTAAAGTAGAGAATAACTTTAGAGTGTTACAGGATACGAAGATAAGATCGTGGCCTCTATCTAATATTGTCTAAGTGATCAAAAATAACAAATTTATGGTACTCGCATCACATGTACGGACAAAGAATATTTCGACTCAAAATTTGAATCTAATTGAACATTGACTAGGATGAGATCGAGAGAAAAATCAGACACAGCAGCAACTTTGTTGTGACGAAACAGAAAGTGCCCTCGTCCCACCCTACCATTAATATTTAATTTCATGATTTGAGTGCAACTGTGCGCTAGTTAAAAGATATCAATTTGAACAACGGCATTTCTTTAATTAATCCTTTTATTAAACAACATCTTTAACAGATAGAGAAATGACTCCAAGCCCGATCCATTTTATATAGTCTGACAGTACGTAAAAACACAATCCCACTTCTTTTTCCCTACCTCCTATCATTTTAAAGACGTGTCTCGTGATCTGTAATTTCCTCTATTGAGAATACGGGTTCATGGTCTGTACCTAATCTTACACTTACTAAGAGACACAGAAATAAGAAACGACAGATTTGTGGTGCCCAAGTCACAAGTGACAAAACAGCACTTGTCCTCCTCTTTATCGGTATTGAGCATTTGAGCTCATTGTTTAAACTGTCCATTGGTTAATGGGGGATCGAGAGAGTTAAGAAATGGCAACGTGTTTGGGTGATAAGTCACATATGACATAACAGAAGCTATTATCCACATCTACAGGGTATGAATATTTGGCTCATGAGACATACCTAACTAATAAAGGGAAACAGAGATAAGAAAATTTGAAAAGTTAAAATCACAATGTGACAAAACAGAAGTTGTCTTCGTGAATGAATAGCAATGAATATTTTGGCTCAAGGTTTCTATACAACTGCGTATTATTTAAGATGGGAGAAAGATCAAACATAGCAGCAACTTTGTTGTGACGAAACAAAAACTCATTTCGCCTTGCCATTAATATATGATTTTAAGATTTGAGCATAACAGTGCGCTGGTTAAAAGATATAAGGGTCGACAAAGGCATATTTTTAATTAAGCCTTTTATTATACTACATCATTAGCAGATAGAGAAAATGATTCCAGGCCCGATCCATTTTATATAGTCTGACATTTCATAAAAACATGATACCACTTTCTTTTATTCTACCTCGTATCATTTTAAAGACGTGTCTCGGTGATTTGTAATTTCTTCGATTGCAAATACGGGTTCATGGTCTGTACCTGATCTTACACTGACTAAGAGACACAGAGATAAGAAACGACAGATTTGTTAAGCCCAAGTCACAAGTGACAAAACAGAAGTTGTCCTCCTCTTTATCGGTATTGAATATTTCAATTAATCTGGCTTTTAACTGGTTAAAGGGGAATCGAGATAGTTAAGAAATGGCGACATATTTGGGGCCGCTCAAGTCACATGCTACATAACAGAAGCTATTCTCCACTATATACAGGATATGAATATTTGGGCTTTTGGGACATGCCTAACAAACTGTGTATTGACTAAGAGAGACAGAAACGAGAAACTTTAAAATGCTAAAATCACCATGTGACAAAACAGAAGCTGTCTTGAATGGATGGCAATGAATATTTTGGCTCAAGGTTTGGATATACTGCTCATTAGTCAGTATGGAGAAAGATGAAACACAACAACAACAACTTTGCAGTAACGAAACATAAGTTAAACTCATTTCAACCTGCCATTAATACTTGATTCCCTGATTTTGGTATATCTGCGTGTAGGTTTAAAGGCATTAAGCCCAACAACAGCATTTCTTTAATTAAGCCTTTTATTATACAACATCATTAACTGATAGAGAAAATGACTCCAGGCCCGATCCGTTTTATATAGTCTGACAGTTCATAAAAACATGTTCCCACCTCTTTTTTCTTACCTCGTATCATTTTAAAGACGTGTCTCGGTGATCTGTAATTTCCTCGATTCCGAATTCAAACTCGCCGATGAGACCTGATTGATAGTTACGATAAAGTTCCGAACTACTTGAGGGAAGAGATACTTAGCCAAGGGAACAATTACCATCATCGTACGAGAAGGAAACATCGCCCGACTTCGATCCTCGCCTTATTTATCGCACTGCGCCACAGTTTCTCGTTCTGTTCTGTTGATTGAACTTGATGGAGGAATCGTGATCGGCAGCGGTGTTGGCAATCGAAGTGTCGTTTAAAAACAATGATGATATAATCATTTTTCATTATTCCTACTGGGATTTAAAGGATTGCCGGGTGAATGGGGTCAAGTGAGAAAATTGCACACTTTTTTCCCCCATTGTGGTATGTTTTCGCGTTCCTTCACAATTTGTTTTCGGCCGTTAAGTGGTCGGATTCGTACCTGTGGCGGAATGCAAACACGGGAATGGTAACTCACGCTGATTTGTAGTTCATCTTTTTGTGTGTATATCCGTTGGTGTAGATCGTGAGTGTTGAATTAGCAACTCACGTACACCTCTGGGGGGTCTGAGTTAAAAATTTTATGAGATTGATATGTGAGAGAGCAAACTTAGACGCTTAGGACTTGCTCAATATGATGTATAAGGTATCCTCTGGTAACATGATACATATAGTTCGCTATTATCATGTACGAATATGATGTTATTCTGAGAATGAGTTAAAAATTTTATGAGATTGATATGTGGAAGAGCAAACTTGCTCAATATGATGTATAAGGTATCCTCTGGTAACATGATACACACAGTTCGTTATTATTATGTGCGAATATGATGTTGTTCTGGGAATGGAACAGACGATATTTCCTCAGGAAAAGGTAAAGAATTGTGTCGTGTAGGTGCAAAAGTGACCATCTTCACTTTTCAAAATACGTTTTTTGGAAGATTTTAAGTCCATTTGACTCTCTTCACATCTCACCATCATAAATTACATATTAGAATACATTGCTCAAACGCTTCGAATGTCATACAGTTTATTTTTTAAATTTCATTTTGGCTAGATGTGACAGAAAATCCACTTTTCTCAAGACATTTCTTATTT
The DNA here is from genome assembly GCA_013235015.1 of Araneus ventricosus. Lineage (NCBI taxonomy): Eukaryota > Metazoa > Arthropoda > Arachnida > Araneae > Araneidae > Araneus > Araneus ventricosus. The sequence continues at coordinate 91,126 of BGPR01000940.1, forward strand.
GGAGATGGCCACTCTTGAAGCTACACGGCATAATTAAAAACCTTTGTGGTCAGTTAACTTTGTAAACAAAAAAGTAAGAATTAGCAAAGTATTTGTTCGAGGCAAGTTTCAAATTCATTTGGAGATTTTCTCTACAAGTTCTTTTCAAATCGTAAACATATGAAGATGAACATATCTAGGCTTCACGATAATCTTTTAAATAAATGAATAACGTGCATGTTTGAAAAAATAAATTTCATTTGGATGCTTTTTAAAGGCCATCGTATGATCCTAGATTTAACGCCGTATTGAAATTTTAAAACGATCACAGAAGACGATAATTACATCATAATAAAAGAAATTACCCTCCAAAATTTATTTTTGCACAGTACAATCTGATTTAATTTTTAATGACTAATTTTTTCAGCATTTTGGACTAATATTTTAATTCCGTTTTCTAAAATTGCTCTTATTTGGTTATTAAATATCATTATTCCATTTGCTTTAAGGGAAATTGTCAGTTAAATATTTCGAACGAGATCTTTTATCTGTAATCACATCTGTTCTATTGGATTCTTTCAAATTAGAAGTAAATAAAAATCAACATCTGATATTAAAAAGCAAATAGAGATAACTTTAAAAATTATGCATCTATATCACTAGCAAAGGATTCCTTATACAAATCCGAATACGAAACAACATCTGATCTGTATCTGTTCTTTTAATTTGATTTTAAGGATAATAACAACGCAAAGATATGACTGAAAAGATTTCTAAATCTGCATTTCCTAAATATCTTTAAATACTTCTCCAAAATAAAAAATATAACTTGTTACTTTTGATGTTTTCATCTCTTCAATTTTACAGAACATGAAATTAAGCTGAAAATTTCTAACTTTTCAATTAATGTCTAAAAATTCTTTGGATTTTTATCTGTTCTCGGTTAAAGTAATCGAAAACAATTCACTAAAAATTCCGAAAAGGAATTTTTGTTTATGGTTTAAAATTCGATAAAAAATTGTCGTTTGCAAATTCGCTTTATAATTTATTTCTTTGAGATTATTATCGTTATAAATGGAAGACTGGCCACCAGAAATATGTTAAGTAATAAATTATCGTATTTCAAAGTACTCAAATTGCATTCTAAAGAGAGAAAATTCTTTTAAAGTGAATTTTCCCCCTAAACTTTAGTTCAAATACTTTATCAATTGTTTGAATATTTGAATTTATGTTTTGGATACTGATGAACGTTTTGAATTTGGTTCAAAAGTTGGTACTGATCTGCTATTCTAATCATAAAATTATATGCTAAATTTCATTCCTCTAGCTCATTACGTTTTGAGTTATCATGGACAGATGCGCACGGATGGATAGATAGACTTCCCGTTGATGAATTTCGCCCAAAATGTGTTAAAAATCTGCAATGCTTGTGTGAAGACTGCGTATCAAATTCCATTCACCTGCTTGTTGCACTTTTGATTTATTGTTCACAGACAGATACGATTTTGAAAATGTTTTTTTGGAACTCGGTGAAGCCTAAAACTTGGAGATCCATCAAAATCTCGAGATCAAGTTTTTTGACAAGTGACATACTTTCTTTTTGTATATTTTATATGCGAAATAGTTAAAATAAATAGATTTTTACTTATTTATTAGAAAACTTATGAATCAAACTTTCTTATTTTTTAAAATAATAATTACAAAGTTACAACTTTTTTAAACAGCGTATGAAGTTTATAGAAAGCCTGTACTTTTCTTATGTTTGTCAGGTTTGATATTAAATATCCCATATCGGTAGCAAACTAGCGTCACATCATCATATTTTAGATATACTTTTAAAAGAATTATTATAAAGTTACAACTTTTTAAACAGCACACAAAGTTTATAGAAAACCTGAACTTCCCTTAAGTTGATAAGGTTTGACAGTAAATTTCCTGTATCGGTAACACACTAGCGTGACATTATCATATTTTAGATATCCTTTTAAAAAATCATTACAATGTTACAACGTTTTAAAGCAGAACACAGAGTTTATACAAAACCTGAACTTCCCTTAAGCTGATTAGGTTTGACAGTAAATTTCCTGTATCGGTAGCACACTCGCGTCACATTATCATATTTTAGATATCCTTTTAAAAGAATCATTACAAAGTTACAACTTTTTTAAACAGCAAACAAAGTTGCCGTTTAAAGTCTATACTTCCTTTGTGTTGATCAGGTTTGATTGTAAATGTCCCAAATAGGTAACAAAGTAGCGTCACATTATTAAATTAAAGATATCCTTTTAAAAAATCACTACAATGTTACAAGTTTTTAAACAGAACACGAAGTTTATACAAAACCTGTACTTCCCTTATATTGATCAGATTTGATAATAAATGTCTCATATCGGTAGCAAACTAGCGTCACATTATCATATTTTAGATATCTTTTTAAAAGAATCATTACTAAGTTACAAATTTTTAAACAGCACTCAAGTTGCTGCTTGAAGCCTGTACTTCCCTTATATTGATTAGGTTTGATAATAAATGTCCCATATCTGTAACAAACTAGCGTCACATTATCATATTTTAGATATCACAATTACAAATTATTTGCGAGAAGCTGCGTTGCTAATTACATGATAACGATCATTAAAAAGCTTTTTAGTTGATCATTCTAGAAGGATTGAGGCATCAGGCACTCTCCATTTTCGTGTTTGTGTGACCTTATTTATATATTAAAAGCGCAGCAACGGCCTTCCAAGGCAATGCTTATCGGATTACACAACCACTCTAGTTCGCAATCGCCAAAAACATCTCAAAAGTACTTTGAATGTCGAATTATAAATGCGCTATTCTCTCGCTCTCTCATTATTCGGGTCACTCAGTTCAAGTTTGAAGTCATTTATAACAAATTAATACGCTAAGTTAAAAGTATACAATGTTTTCCTGTAGGAGGAAAAGTCTCCAAAGGATTAAATGAAAGAAAAAAATGGCGATCGCCGAAATGGAGGAAGAAAAACACGTTCTCGATGCACAATTTTTCACCCAGATGGGCCGGACGTTCACTTTAAGATCCAATTTTCTTGGCGATTAATTAAAAAGGTGCGGTGACTTTTTACAAACTAATGATATAAACTCGTTAGCCCTCCAAGAAGGCTGGTTACTGATGACTAGAAACGATAAAACGCGAATTCAGTTGCGTTGGAACATCTCTTTGTTTTATTTTTCCCGCGCTTTTTTGTTATTCTATTTTTTATTCCCCTTCCGCTCGTGTTTTGTTATTATTATTATTACTCTTCCACCAACTAGAATCAGTATGGCTCGTCTGCCTGAAAAGCCATTTTGGAATAAATTATTCATGATTTCGCTGTGTATTATTATAGCAGAATCACTAGCGAAAGAGAGAACAATATGCGATTTTAATGAGAGGTACGGTTGCAGAGAGAAAACGGAAGAAAGAATCTTTTGCGCCGTTTATGTTTCAATAGTAATTATTATTATTGTTGTCATTGGAGAGTGAAGAGGCTGGATTTTGACTTCAACTAGTTATTGAATAGATTAATCGCTTGGAGCTCCGAATGAATGTAATTAAGCATGGAATCCAGAATATAAATGATTCTTTTTTTTATTTGCCAGTCTCAGTCTAGAGGCTGGACGACAAGAAGATGATCAGGGGTTCTGATAACAGCAGATGTTTCCAATTGTGCCGAATGTCTGTTGCTGCTCACCAGACTGCGATATGAGAGATCCTTACGTTTTTGTCTTTCGGAATTAATTTAGTTATTCTTGTTTCTACGGTTAATTTGTTCCATACAAAAGAGGTACAAGCAGGAGAGAATACAAATGAAACATTCAATAGGAATTCTTCTATCAATCAACATCTTGTTAGCAAAAAAAAATTCCTTTAAAAAATTGGGTTTGTATAATACGAATTATAAAGAAAAATACGATAAATTTCGGCATTTAATTTCTTCGATATTTATTTATAGGTATTCTTCGATATTTATTTATAGGATAAAATATTAAGTGTCGTTTTTGAGATTTAAATTAATGTTTCAAAATGCTAGATTATGTTAAGATATAAAGTAATATTAGAAAAGTTTAAAATAGACAATCGAGTACTTATGGGGAATAACCTAATTTAATTTCAATTTGAAATTGAAAATTAAAATATTAATTCATTTTAAATAATAGAAGAAGTAATGAACTTAATATTTTTAACCTATATTTTCTTATTTTTTATGTTTCCCACTCTTGTTCATAATATTCTCAATATAATACTAAGGTTAAAAAACATAAAGTATCTACTCCAAATGAATCAATTGTAGATTGATTCAAAACAGCAACTTACACAAGTTTTGAGTGATAATATGGAAATAACAAAAAAATATTTATATTTTGTTCCTGGAATTTTTTGCAAATGAACAATAATTTGTATTAGAACTTCTTAAAACAGCTTTTATGATGCGCATTAAGCATCTTCTTCGTTCATGCATTGTTTTGAATTTTCAAGCGCCATTTATAGCCACAATCGTGCACAAACTGACAACAGACTAGTGCAAACAAAAAATTGATGTTAGTGCAAAACAGCCACCAAATGGTGACCTAAAAAGATTTTATCAGAAAATTACTCACAGCTTTTATTTTGAAGAATTTGATTTGTTTTTGAAATCCCAAAACTTATTTGTTTACTTTTGATGTTGTGTGGAAAGGAAAAAGTTCATAGGCAGCACGGCTGCTCAATTTTTTTCCAAACCATGTTTTAAATGCAAAAAGTTTTCAGCATTTAGCACTTGTAGAAAAACTCAAATGCTCAAAAGATACATTATGCTATTATTGGTGCATCTTTCCGTGTAGCCAAATAAAGTATTATGTAAATTATAACTGATACTGGAGGCTGACTGATTTCAGAGTTCGGTTTAGTTTTAGTTATATTAAAGTCCCGCTTTAAAGCTACACCAGGATAGACCTTGTTATCTTGAACCTTAGTCAGATGACGAGGAAGACACCTGAACTGGCATCTCCTTCCCCAAACTTCCATGTTAAACATCATCCGGCTGGTGTCAGACGTCGTCCTCGTCATCTGGCCGTGTTCAAAATTGCGAGATCCGTCCCAAAATAGCTCTCGCGTTGCTTGAAAACGTGACGTTAGAGTAACTAAAACTAAACTAAACCTCAAATTTCGAATATATACCAGCGGAAGGATGTTTGACCCTCGACAGAGTTAACGTATATCACTCATATACGCGGAGGATCTTCCATGAAATTAGGTCTTGAGCCCACGACCCTCTTGTCATGATGCTGAAACTGCCACTGCGGCACTGTGTGTTTTAGAAGAGTATTTAATTTATTGAGGTTACACCTTCTGAATGTACACTACTGTGTCACCTACTAAATGTAACCAAATTTATTAATCCTTAGTTGAGAGCCAAAATGTTCTGCTGCACTATATGTTTTTAGAAGAATATCTAATTTATTGAGGTTACACCTTCAGAATGAATATTAAATGTAACCAAATTTATTAATCCTTAGTTAAGAGCCAAAATGTTCTGCTACACTGTGTGTTTTTAGAAGAGTATCTAATTTATTGAGTTTACACCTTCTGAATCAATATTAAATGTAGCCAAAATCATTAATCCTTAGTTAAGAGACAAAATGTTCTGCTGCACTGTGTGTGTTTTTAGAAGAGTATCTAATTTATTGAGTTTATACCTTCTGAATGAATATAAATGTAAC
>BGPR01000940.1:112826-123945 GCA_013235015.1 Araneus ventricosus
GATATTCTAGTACCTGCGAATTATTACGATATTCTAGTACCTGCGAATTATTACGATATTCTCGGACCTGTGATTTATTACGATATTCTCGGACTCGATATCTACGAAAAATCGATCTACGAATATCTAGCGCACTTTTAAACCCTAAGTGTAAAACGGACGGGCTAAAGAGCATTTGAAGTCTGCCTACAGAAGCCGCTTAGAATAAGGTTTTAGGTGTGAGTTGGAAAAGGTTTAATTTCGAGATTGCACTAAAAGTCTTCAAACTAAAGAATTCAGCTCAGACTGTTTCAAATTAGGATGGTTTGAGGGATAGGGACCATTTGGTAGTGGCATATGGTTATGCACGCTTCTTGACACAGAGACAATCACCTTATTTTTAGACATTTCATAGAAAATTTCCAGAATAATTTCATTTTAGTTAAATTTCTTTGTGTTTGATCATTAACTTTTCGATTTCCTCAAACTTAAGGATTGTACAAATAGAGATGGAATCGCCGAACTTTTACTAAGTGAAGAAAGCGCGGGGGAAGGGAGAATGAAAGGAAATTTAGTTCTAATTTATTATTTTTGACACAGGAATAATTGCTTGGTGAAACAGGTCTCTGTTTTGATTATTTTGCCCATCATTTGTAGCACATTTCAGGTTTATTTGATTACACTACATTTTAATGTAATATGAATACCTCGTTTGTCAAATATATAAGGTTGTAATGATATCTAATATTTGCACAAAAAACAAAGTAAGATAATTTTAAAGTAACATTTTAACAGTTTCTTATACACGTTTACGAGTTACTTAAAGTTACATTTGTAAGTTACAATTTGCTTTTTTTTTCTTAATGGTATTAACATTCAAAACGAAATCGTCAGACAGTTTTCCCAAAAACCTTGTTAAACAATGATTAATCTAAAATTTATGCAAATACTTTTATTTGGTGCCGAATTAAATGGATAATAAGAGATCAGAATGTTCTGTGACTGGAAAGTAAAACTGAAGGCTTTGATGCATTTAATTTTCATGTAATGCGATTTACTTATTTACATATGCTTAGATATCATTTTGACATTTTAATTCTTATATGATTTTAATTTTTTTATTTTTATTTCAGGAAAAGCCAAGAAGATGCCGCGGGTCCTCCAATTGTTCAAACACGGTATGTTACTTGTTTGAATATTAGGGTTTTTTTGTTCCTTTGCAATACACACCAATCGTCGCCAAGCTGAAATTGGCGTTATTCCGTTATTAATCACTACTACAGTCGCTTGAATAGGACGATCGCCAAAACTGAATTACGCCAATATTTCCTGGCGCCATAAAACCAAAACTCACTCACTTACGCCAATATTTCAGCTTGGCGACAATTGGTGTTCCTTTAAGGTTCCACTAAGGTGGCTAGAATTTGATGGTTTTTGTTTAGGGTTTCTTTAACGCAGAAGTGCCATTTTTTATGAGTTTAAGTTTTGTATATAGTATTTTGAACTATGCAGGAAGAGTCTTAATCTACGTGACAAGCATTAAGAAATGATAGAACACAAATTATTAGACGATTTTATAACACTAAATTAAAGATGTATTTGATTCGTATGGGAGCAAATGCTAGAAATAACAGAAAAATTAACTTTTGGGGTTTTTTTGCAGTTATGTATTCATATCGATTTTTAACAACTATTTAAAGTATACAATGTTGAAGTGATACGTGTACGGCTATAACTGACCAATTTTTTTATAGAAAAGTATATGCGAGAACTAAAAATGGGCGGCAATGAGTAACAGAATCGTTATTTTTATCACTGAAATAAAATAGATCCAGTAATCCTTATAACCTTCACAAATTCAGTACGAGCGAAGAGGAATCAGGACAACAATTACAAGTGCATTAATTAAAGCCGGGCAGCAAGTAAGTGACGGAACCACGGCACACATTTCAGAGTCGAAACTTTTCCTTTCCGATAGCATTCTAGAATTTGAAAATTCAAGAACTTAAAACTCGGAGAATTTTAAGTATTTCTGTACTTTTAATTAAAGAATGTCATTATTTATCATTGAAATTAAATATGTCCATAATTCTTACAACTTCCGCAAATTTATTACAAGCGAAAGAACAATCGGGACAACAACTGCCAAGTGCGTTAATTTGAATGGAACAGTTAGTAAGTGACTGGAACACGACGCACATTTCAGAGTAGAAACGTTTCTTCTCCCTTTAGTATTCTCGACTCCAGAAGTATTCTAGAATGCGCAGACTCAAGAATCTAAACTTCCCGAGAGTGCTGGATTACTCTGCACTTTTAATTAAAGAACTTCATTGTTTATCATTAAAATCAAAGAATTACGGCAATTCTAAAAATTCCTACAAAGCGAAGAGGAATCGGGACAGCAATTATTTTCAAGTGCATTAATTAGGGTGGGTAGAAAGTAACGGAGAGACCACGGCACACATTTCAAGGTCGAACCTTTTCTTCTCCTCGTTTTCTAAAATCTAGAAGCATTCTCGAATGTGCAGATTCGGGAGTCTAAGCCTTTCGTACATTTAATTAAAGAACACCATTATTTATCACTGGAATTAAAAAGATCCAGTAATCCTTACAACTCCCACAAATTCATTACAAGCGAAGAGGAATCGGGNNNNCAATTGCCAAGTGCGTTAATTAGAGCCGAGCTGCAAGTAAGTGACGGGATCACGACACACATTTCAGAGTCGAACCTTTTCTTCTCCCGTAAACGAAAACATTAATCTTGGAGTCAAAAAGCTGAACTTATTGGAGGTTCTTCAAGGCTAGGTGTGTTTGTCAGGTTATAACTCACTCCGCTCATAATTTCACCGCTGCCTGATCATGCGAACACAGGAAAAAGAGAATAAAAAACGTCCTTGGGAACTCTAGCCGTGTTTATTTGAATATTTTCTCTGGTAGGTTGGCAAGAAAATGCACTTAGCCGTATTATTTTTCTTCATACCTAGTTAAAAACGATCAAAATAATTTGATTTATGACTCGGTTTCATAAGTAAGAATTACTTAACATAACTTCCTCCGCTACTTCAATTCTTTGTTAGGGATTGTTAACACGGCGAAGCGCAGAGTCAATTCATCATGGTAGAAAATGTAACTAGTGCTTGTGGAGTCGGGATTTAAAAGAAGGTTAAAATAGTGAGGCTGCTTCGCGAAGAGCTGTTATTAACTTTGTCTGGCCATCAGAATGGCCGAATCTCTCACCTTCTGTTCTGTTCTGGAAGCCGGCATTCGACTTTCTTGGTCGGTAAAGAAGACTGGGTGACGCAGTTTTAAAATGTTTCACTTTTAAACAGATACAGTTAAGACTAATGGATATATTTAGACACGCCTCTTTAAATCCTTGATATAACATTTCTTCAATATAACGACCGCTTCTTTTAAGCTGTTGCTTACTCTTATAAACACGCGTTGTTTAACTGTTTATTTAAAGTTTGGAATACTGTCCTACAACATATTGCGGGTAATAGGATCAATTTTTCAGGGCTCGAAAGTTGATTAAACACTTTTATTTAACCTAATATGTTTCATATTCGTAAAGATGGAATTTTGTAATCGATTTTTTTGCTCACTTACTGATGTTCTAAAGTTCTCAAATTTTTTGCACACTTGTATATTCTCTGTGACAATCCACTTTTTAAATATTTTCAGAACTTAATTATTAATTAAATCAAATTTTGATTCCTTACCAGTGGCGCCACCTGATTGTGAATTTTCGAAACATTTGATTTCAAGATTAAAATGTAGATAATAATTAAAATAAAAGAATGTCAGCTGTTTAGATTTCTATAAAATCGATTAAGCTGATTCTAATAAAATCGATTTTTTTAAAAAACTGATTTTAATTAGATTTTTATTGTGAGTTACCTGTCGTTCGAGGATACGTTCATTCATATAGGCTTACATAATTAATAAATCCATTAACGCTTTAATAAACGTTAGCCAATGTTTTCTGTTTCACTTTACTGTTGTCAATAGCTTTCTTTCTATCTGTCTGATAACATTCGATACAATGAATTTTATTTTAATTATATTAACGTCCACGAATAATGACCCAAAATATCAACACGAAGGTTACTTTGGGACGGACCTCGTCCCACGATCAGTTGACGGGGACGATACAAGGGCTGCCCTATCTGTCCAAGCTTCCTCACCACATCAGTGGGGGAACTTTTGGCACACTACATATACTTTAGCTTGTACCAGGTCCACATACACGGCGGATCTTCTGTGAAATCGAGTTTCGAACCGGGAACTTTCCGACCTCAAGATCAAGACCCTACCACTAGGCCCACCTATTTTAAAGGAACTTACAATGACTAATAGAAAGAATAAATTTTTATTGCGACTACTGAACATAAAATTTCTATAAAAGAGTTAGGCATTCGTGCAAATCATTGCAGTTGCAGATGTGTCCAGTATAAGTTATGAAGATGCATCAAGTCACAGGTGGAAATTTATAAAATCATTGCATCTAATACTAAAATAAAAATGTAGTATAAGGAAAATACCTAACAGCACTTCAGAAGGTTTCCCAATAATGTGTCAAATATAACACTAATTTCTGATGATATTTTCCATATTATATGATTTGAAGATGAATTAAAAAAACTCAAGACTAGATTCAAAAGCAATAGAACAATTGATATTCATAACATACTACTCATGAAAATTATATGGGCTGTGATTTTGAAAAAGTGTTTTTTTAAAACAGTTTGCTGTTATATAAAATTAACGCATAAAAGATAACCTTATTTAAACAAAGTTTTAATATGAGAACTAGAAAGTTTTATGCATCTCCCAGCAATTAGTATTATATGCAAAGGAATTAGAATAGAAAAAGCAATACTTGATGAAATGGACCATGTTTCGTAAAAAAGCAATATTTGATAAAATGGACAATTATTCGTAGAAAAGCATTATAAATGTAAATGCCATTCTTATTTTTACTATATTTATAAATAAAAAAAGCAGCGAATAAATGTATTCATGAATCTGATACATAAAATTTACTACTGATGCAGTTTTATATATCATACATAAATAATGTTCCTTTTATTTTACTTATCAGACGTCCTTTTAGGTTACAGAAAGCCAAGAACTACGAAACCAGACATAAGAAACGACTTATGGTTACCAAAGTAGTAAAAATACTTAAAATATTTATCCTTCACTTAGATTATCAAGAAGATTATCCAGATTTGATAAAAGTTAAATGAATATACGAAATGAATTTTAATATGGAATTGAACTAAGTGCATCGTATTTGATTATTTTGTTATCAGAAAGGAAGCTTTCATCTCGGTTAAGTTTATGTAAATTATTTTCTTCCCAAGTTTAATTATTTTGTTTTCGTCTCGTTCTAGAATAAATCCTTACAGTTTAATGCACAGATATCTGATCTAAGACCTACGTGAAATTGTTAAACAAAGCAACAGAGAGAGCTATGGAATGTAGTGAGAGATTCAAGATGCGCAGGTGTACCAAAGAACTTCTGCGATATAAAAAGAAAAGCCTCTCACCAAGCTCAAACCCGCTCCTTTTGTTCCTTTTCTTCACGCTGAATTATCCCATAACTATTAAATTTTACCTTGATAAAGCATTTTAAAATCTTTCGCATCCTGCTCTCACTGAGAATGTGCGTGACAACATTACACGAGTCCATTCGTTATGTTTGAAGCGTTTACTGTTACAATACACTGTTGTATTTCTTTTTCAATAGTTTTAGACGGTAAATTACAAAATTTAGGTATCTAAGTGTGTGAATAACGATGTTTGTTACGTAATCTCTGAGCTGATCAGTGAAATAATATCGATCGATTGAAATGGTAAAAGAAGCGCTGTTTTCCATTCTGATAATTACATTAGTCTCTCTATGCGAATCATTATGATTCATGTTTGAAAGGTTTACTGTTACAATTTGTATTTCTTTTTCAATAGTTTTAGACGGTAAATTATGAAAAATAGGTATCTAAGTGTGTGAGTGACGATGTTTGTTACGTAATCTCTGAGCTGATCAGTGAAATAATAACGATCGATTGAAATACTAAAAGAATCACTGTTTTTCTTTCTGATTAGTTCTCGCTATACTAATATTTAAGTACATTTCTAGGAAAAGGAGTTCTTTCCATTATAACGTCAGAACAAAGAACGTAGCCTTTCGTAATATAAAATAATTTAATTCACGCTATTTTCCTTGTATTTACAAAAACGTTACTTAGCCAGTCAAATTTTAAAACTCTATTCACAAGATTCGCGTCCTGAGCAAGAACATCTTGAAATAAGCGGTAAAGCCATTAGGAGTTCCAGAATGTTCAAAATATCATTCATCAAAGAGAGTCTCTATTTCGTTGCATCATTCTAGAAATGGAATAAATTCGAGAAAATGAAAGGAAAAAGTTAATATCTACATATATCATTCAAAACCCAATATATAGAGAATATTACGGTATATGAACCTGAAAAAAAACTTTATTTTCGCTTCGCTTACGTTTTCAATCGTATTAATATTCCTTTCTTCAAAGTAAAATTTTTTAACCTGATGTGTCTTTTCTTATTCTGGAATTCTTCGACATATAATTCTAACTGCCAAACTGCATACTGTTTTGTTTAAACTTCATTTCACTTACTTTACGTAAGATTGATTTAATTTCATAGAAACACAAAGGGCAAAATCTTAACAATGGACAATTTGATTTTTCTGAACACTTTGTTGCCATGACAACGTGCGACAGTTAACTCTTTTCAGTTCGTGAGGTCTGTTTCGTACCTCGTTTTCAATCTTTTAATTCATTTAAAATATTTTTCATAAAAGACTTATAATTCAATAAATCTCGTTTGTTAAAAATAAAATGAATGATTTTCACCTTTTCAACCTTTCCTCACATTTTGCAAAAGCCTCTACTACAAACTTTTCCCACGGATTAAGAACCACTGGGTTAGATATAGCATATTGTCATCATTCTTTGTACAGAAAGCCGCAAATTTATTTATCACGTAGAAAAAAAAAAACCATCGACCCATTTTTTGAAATTTCGTCGTGTTAAAAAGAAGCATCTTAAATCATACTTTTCTCCAAAGTAGTCTCAAAGGTTCTTTATCCCATTCACTGTGTTGTAGACCTCTTTGAAAAAAAGAACACAGATTTACGTCAAAGCGCGACACGACACCAATACCTCCACCTTTTGAAACATTTCCAAAAACTCCATTTAAAGAGTGGGAAAACATACAAAGGGTAGATGGAAGACAAGGAAAAAACTAAGTAAATACAAGCCGACGATTATTCAAAACGAAACCATAATTCCTTTTCTGGATTGCCCATTAGCAATTCCCCTCGAGTTTTCGAAAAGTCAGCAAAAAGGGGTTAATGAGAACAATGAGGAAAGGCCCGACACTTCCGAGGATGCTCCCCTGTTCTACATAACTCCAACAAAGGGCCTCGCATGGTTTATGATGGGGGATGGTTTATTTTTTTATCGTCTGCGCGGGCACTGTCAGCGCATCCACGTTAATCATGCGACATGAGATATCGTTGACATATCGAGGACGAAACACTGTCGTACCTTCGACCACCCCCAAGGTAAGATGCCCCCCCCCCCCCCCCTCCTTCCTTCCCGCACGCACTTCATTCCTCCTTCTTTTTCTTCTTGCCGAGCCTTGTTTGTTCTTTTGGAATGCGTTAGGAATGAAGAAGTGGTGATGGAACAGGGAAGGTGGAGTCTACGTTTTGTTCTTTTGGTTTATTGCCCAACAGAGAAATCATATTTTTGTTTCAGAGAAAGCTGGGGGTTGTCTTTGGGCAATTTCTTTATGGGTGTGTAAAGTGGCTAGTTCCATCGAGAAGAACACGGAAATATATAAAGACGTAAGCCTGCTCTACTTAATAATAGTTTCACTTGATTAGCGTAGACCAGGAAAACTCAGTTCAATGTCTTTGTAATTAAGTTGCGCTAGTGTATAAATTGACTGCTTTTCCAGTTACGATCAAGGCTGACATATGAAAGATTTAATTAACTCACTTGTACCTTATTCAGAAATATTAAAAATAGTTTTAATTAGGCGTATAATTAGAATGTGCGCCATACATGAGAAATATCTAAAGAAGGGTTTCTGAAAAATTCCTGTGCTTCTGAAAATGTTGTGATGAACAAAGATTCCGTGCCCCAAAAAGTGAATACGAAAGCATATAAATGAAATAGACCAATTTGATTTATTATAAACATAAAAACATTTGTTTAAAATATGCCATTTGTATTATTTTAGTTAAATATCAGGTACCAAAATGTCTTTTTAAACTATTTTTCCACACTGATGTACAAAATTCTGACACATTGACTGGTAGCCTCTGATTTCGCTATCCCACCATCACAGTTATGATCATACGCTTTGATTTATGCAATAAATATAAAAAATTTTTCACTGATATATTGTTACAGTGATATATGTTCCGAGTTTCGAAGGTTTTTTTCTGAAAAAAAGCGGGTTGAACTACATAAATTCTTAAATTCTCTTTATAAAAGCAATAACAAATGGGTTCCAAATAGTTTGTAGCTATTAGACAAAATCTTTCAGCAGTATCAGTTGAAAAACAAATTTAGTGCAGCTATGAAAAATTATACTGTTTAAGTGTATGAAAAAATTGACTGGTGCTACTAAAATTTTGAAAGTTAATTTCGTTAAGTGCTAGAGAAGTGAAACAGGATATCTGTTAATGTATAAAACTACAAAATATCAAATAGAATATTTGATTTTTTGATGCTATCCCACCATCCCAGTTATAATCAAGGTACATACGCTTTGATTTATGCAATGAATATAAAAGTTTTTTTCATTGATATATTGTTACAGTGAGATGTGTTCCGAGTTTCGAAGATTTTCTCTTCTGAAAAAAAGTGGGTTGAACTACTTGAATTCTTAAATTCTCCTTATAAAAGCAATAACAAATGGGTTCCAAATAGTTTGTAGCTATTAGACAAAATCTTTCAGCAGTATCAGTTGAAAAACAAATTTAGTGCGAACCACTTAAATTTTTAAATTATGTTTATATAAGCAATAACAAATGGGTTCCAATTAGTTTGTAGCTATTAGACAAAATCTTTAAGCAGTATCAGTTGAAAAGCAAATTTAGTGCGAACCACTTAAATTTTTAAATTCTGTTTATATAAGCAATAACAAATGGGTTCCAATTAGTTTGTAGCTATTAGAAAAAATCTTTCAGCTGTATCAGTTGAAAAACAAATTTAGTGTACAGCTATGAAAAATTATACTGTTTAAGTGTATGAAAAAATTGACTGGGGTTACTAAAATTTCGAAAGTTAATTCTGTTAAGTGTTAGTAAATGATAATAACAAATATTTCAAATTTCGTCTTAATAAAGACAAGCTTTAAAAGCGCTTTAAATACAGCTGAACTTCGTTGATTTGAAGCTGGGGTAACCACAATAAAAATTCCATAATTCGAATTTTTCAAATTTCGCCTAAAAAGGAATACAGTATGATAAAAGAACATGTTTAAACTATAGCAGCAAAGAATTTCTTTTGATATATATTTGAAAGTTTTAATAAATGATACATAATCGATAAATAAATAGTAAATAAGGAAATGAGAGTAACTGCAATTTCATGGAATATTAAATTTAAAAATAACGATTTTAGTTAATAAACAATATAGAGCAGTTGGAATGCAACTTCCAAGGAATCCTTCTTTGGATTGCAACTCCACATTAAAACTTTTGTATAGATATAAAAACTTATTTATAATTATAAAAAAAATTGAGAAATAATTTTTTTTAGTTTTGACTTTCAATTAACTAAAATAAATTCGAATTATTGACGATATTTTAACATTATGCTACTAGGAAATCCAAAAGACCAGAGAAAAATTCGAATTTGTCAAATTCCACTGTATTTGACTGATTGCAATCAATTATTCTTTGCATTGCTTTCTGCCAAAAGACGAGTGTTTCAATGCAAGACTTAAAACAAAAACAAAGCTTTATCATAATAATTTCTTGGTATTTTGATGCCATTTGTTGAAGATAGATTATGCCATGGAATCACTACATGCTCCTTACACAAATAAACACAAGGCATTAATCGCCCTTTCTTTGACATTCCTGTCCCTGGCCATGAGAAGAACAATATTTCCTCTACTGTCAACAAAAGATTTAGAACAACCTGTCCCCATCACAGATATTCAGAAGATAGGTGGTGGAAAAGCACGAGATGGGAGCCTTCCCAGCATTCCACGCTCCAGCGATGTCACTTCTGGAGGCACAACCCTTGTCCGAGAACAGCAACAAAGAAAACATCTGCCGCAAAAGAGTTGCCACAGATAACAACAGATCCTGCTGGATTTCGAACTTATAAACATTGGACTTCAAAATTTATGGTTTCTGTAAGAGATGGCAATATTGAGATAGAAACATAAAAATCTGGAGATAACTCTTACAAAGTTGGACTTTTTTGGACAGTCACGTACACCGTTGGTGGTGGTGGTGGGGGGACACTATGTACGTTGCATCACGTACGATTTCCTTTCGCGTAAATAGTTGTAAGAGGGGGTGCCGGAAAGGTGGGAGAAAGTACTACGACTCATTCTGCGGATAAATATTTTTCTTATTTATGTTTCCTGGGCTTAAATATGGTCGTGTTGATGTCACTAAGCCGCTCTGTTTCTCTTCTGTGGGAACATTTTTTTCTCTTTCCCTCTGTGCGCGATTTCGGCAGCTTCTCTTTTCTCATCTGCCAGGAGTTATGATACTTTGTTTTAAGGTAAATGACTTTAATCCCGTGAAATGTGTTTTTAGCTAGTGCCTTGAGATGGTGAGTGATGAGGTTCATTAACAAGAAGAATGTACGGCGTAAATATCACGCTGAAATGTCACTTTTTTTATTCGAGGCTGTTGCAAAATGTATTATGTTGTATCGAAGATTTAAAAAAGGATTAGGTTTCTTTGAGAGTTTGTTGAAGTTAGCCTAAAAATGAAAGAACTGGAACAGTTTTTGCAATTATTTCTAAGAATGAAGTTTATATTCTTAGTTCGCTTGTGCTTTTAAACCATATTTCATCGACGTTACATTATAAAATGGGGCCATTGCAAAAAAAG
>BGPR01000940.1:146609-157397 GCA_013235015.1 Araneus ventricosus
GAACACCTTTTTCTTTTACTTTATTAATATTCAATGTAATTTTTTACTTTTGTTGATCTATTTATTTCTATCTAGCCTGATTTCACTCAATAAGCAGCCTTTCTTTAAAAAATTTCCCAGTTTTTCTTTGAAAAATATCGCTAGACAAAGTGGCAGATACACGGTGTAAACTCTTTTCATTATCCAACCTCTAATTTCGAACCGTTGGTAACAGGCATATACCTCCAGTTTGAAAAATGTTTTATTTGGAGTAAAGAATTATATTTTATGTTGTTAGGGTCAATAAACTTGCTAGACCTCGTATAGAAAAATTACTAGGTCTACTTTTTTATACAGCCTCCCTCCGGTCCTATAAGTCATATTTAGTAAAATATTCTTGACTCACTGGCATTTTAAACAGAAAAAAAGATCCACTCTTTTGAGACTATAACTGACCGAGTTGTGAAGCTTTGAATATCACTATTTTAGACCATTTCAACGAAGAAAGATCCTCCAATCTATGCTCTCAATACAGGCTCTCAAGGCGGCAGCTAATTGGCTCAAAATAATGAAATTCAAATCTCTCTTTTCACTTTCACCACTTGCACTTTTTTTGTTTAAAATATTAGTGTAAAGAAGATTTGACTAAATACATCCAATAGGACTGAGAGACTTTATAAAAATTCAGACTTCGTACTGTCTGTCCGTCACGAGAACTCTGTTCGCCAAGTTGTCTAGTTGGCGGCGGTCGTTATAGAAACAGGTTATCGTAGGAGGAATCCATTTCGAGTAGGTTCATTCAAGTTTGCTACATTGGCGCACTTATCTCCAAATGGGAAGGAACGTGCAACTGCGGCAAAATCGAGATGATGAATGATCAAGTATCGCCGCAAACTGGCGCCAAGAATAAAATAAAACCCCGACTTCCGTCTGATGCCTGCTATTCGAAATGCATCTTCCTAACATAACCAGATGCTATAGCGACCGCCGTCAACGAGACAACTTGGCGAACAGAGTTCTCGTGATTGACAGACAGTAGTTTTTTAAGTGGTAGGGGAGACCGGGGCTGGTTTATACACTTTTTAAACTTTTATTTTTCTGTTTTAAGGCTTTAAAGTATTTCTTTCATTTTCATTACCAAATTAGTTAGACTGTAAGGCATGTAGCATATATTTTTAAATACTTTAAATTATTATATTGTTGTAATTATACCATTTTCTTTATCATGATGTCACCCAGGAATGGCTCTAGAGTTTGCCCGACGGGGGGCCGATTTGCCCGACAGGGGGGCACGGTCTCCCCGACAGGAGGCACGTTCTGCTGTACTGGGGGACGAGTGTAATGAAATTGGTCTGAAATTTTCTCCAGATTATTATTTATCGACTACAGTTGAATACCCCGTAGAAATATTTTCCCCGATGGGGGGCAGAGCATCCCCGACGGGGAGCATTAGCCCCCGGTCCCCCCTCTGGCTCCACCCCTGATGTCACCTGCGTAAAGGGGCAAGTTTACACATTGCCTGGGACACTTTTACACACACCAAAAATGATTAAATGGAAGGCTTATAGTGATTAAAATACAACAAATTAAATACAAAGAAATCTAGTTTATTTCAGAAGGTACATAATAGCTTATAAACAATTATGGTGAATCTTAATAGTTTTCAAAATCACTCTCACAATTTATACAAACAAAATATTTTGAATTGTCATTGGTAATACAATCCTCATGAGCCCACCTCTTACATTCGGTGCATTGTACCCACTGTTCACCAGATCTTGATTCTTCGTATGGATTTAAACAATAAATACGCAAACAATTTTCATCGTCATCAGAATCAAGTTTTCTTGTTTTTTTTGTTTCTTTTTACGCCCAAAATTTCCCGAATTTTCTTTCAGAACAAGGTTTTTCTTATTTTTAAATTTTTTATCCACACTTTTTTTTCATTATTATAACGTGTTCTAGTGGAGCTCACTGACTGAGACGTAGTATAATGGGCTGATCCTAATTTCCTCTTTATTGATTTCTCCTTCTATAGTTGTAAAGCATTTTTACAGGTATATCTTTAAGAATTGATGTTTGCCTTTTTTTCCCACCTCTGTTACTTCTTTCCCTCGGCCCTGCTTTTTGAAATAGCCTCACATCTTCAGGTGTTGGGAATGACTTTGTAATGCAAGTGCCACTTGTGCGAGTTATAACAAAAAAATGGCGATATGGCAAGTTTACACACTGTGTAAACCTGCCCATCGCTATTTTCTTGTTATAACTCAGCATATAAGCTTTATTCATAATAAGAATAATCAACTAAATAGCTTAAAATAACCACAAAAGAACAACCTAAGAGCATAATCCATAATAACTAATAGTACGAGCTCTATTAAAGCCAATAAGTAAGGGTAAAAATTTACTAAAATGGTAAAATATCAGAAAAAGTTGTCCACTTCACGATCCACTTTCAAGACTGACTCCAAACTTGCGTGAGTATTAATGGAGGTCGAGACACTTCTTCTGAAACGGCATGTAGGCCCTGACCAATGGTATGTGAAATATAATCCTTGTGTAAACTTGCCCCTGTCTACCCTACATATACAGATAAACTCAGACAACATAAAATTTAATTCTATACGTCATCCAAAGTATTTTTCTAATTGGAAGCATAGTCATGATCCACTTTCAAGACTCACTCCAAACTTGCGTGAGTATTAATGGAGGTCGAGACACTTCTTCTGAAACGACATGTAGTGCCCCCCTGACCAATGGCATATGAAATATAAGCCTTGTGTAAACTTGCCCCTGTCTACCTTACATATACAGATAAACTCAGACAACATAAAATGTAATTCTATACGCCATCCAAAGTATTTTTCTAATTGGAAGCATATTCCAATATCCAGCGGTTTAGAAATTAGCTATAGAGAGACACCCAGTGAAAGAAATTCTATTGAACAGTAAGTAAAGCTGAAGTAACTCGAGACTATACGAAATATATTCATATCAAACCGGAAAAATAAAGAATAAAAAAATTCTAACAACCCTTTCTGATCTAAAACTGATAAAATAACTCAGTCGGCAGCTTCTGATAATAAAGACAAAAAGAAAATGTGCAACTTGAGAGTATAAGAGTAACTTTTTTATCGAGATAATAGCTGGGAAAGGATCATTAATATAAAACTTGTTGCAAACATTACGCCTTCGAATGATACTTCCAGCTAATAACAACTTTGAAGCTATGAATACTATTTCTAATGAATATATTTAATGTTTTCCAGTTGAAACTATTGGAACAGTTCAATTTAACTCAGTGATCATATCCGATCCGAGGCCTATGCAAATCCATCTGCCATTGGTAGTGTGATTGCGTCTTTCAGTGTAATGATGGACGGTTGCGAAGATTAATTATTCTTTTGGAAATGCATTCGTACTTATAGTGAGATTCCTGTATTGATTATTTAAATGGAGATATAAATTTCAATCAAATCGTTGGGTAAATACGATGTCGCAATTAACTTATAATTAACTTACAGAGGTAAACTTGCGTGGTATAATTTATTTTTTCCGTACATATTTTTAAAATTTTTGTGTATTTATTTGTTTCTATCCATAAGTGCGTCGATATATTTTAAAAACTTACTGTAAATAAAATATTTTGTTAAACTGTTCGTAAAAGATGTGTAGGAGTGATAGAATGTTTGATATCTTGGACCTTAAATAACAACAAATGAGAATTAAATTTAAAGATTTGAAAACTTCTTTAATGGCATGCATTGGTAGAGGTTATCGAAATTAGTTTTTTTTTAACTTTTAAAAATATATTTTAAAAAGCGTAAAATTAAATTATGCGTTTATGCTTCAAATTCAAGTCTTGTTCTCAATGAAAATGAGATTAAATTAAATTTCGAACTCTTTCAAAAATTTATTGATTTCTATAATGTTAAGTTTTCATTAATATTTACTTTTATTAATATTATTTCCTAATATAATTAAGTTTCATTTATATTATTTACTTTTATTAGTATTATTTCCTAATATAATTAAGTTTCATTAATATTATTTACTTTTATTAATATTTATTATTAATATTATTTATTATTAATTAATATTATTTTATTAATATCATTATTTTATTAATGCATTTTTTATTTTTATTAATATTATGATTTTATTAATTTTATTAATTATTTTTTAAATATTTCGTTAGTATTATTTTTCATTAATGTTACTTACTTCTTTAAAAAGAAAAGGGTAAAAATAATAGGTATTCTTTTATGTAAAATTAAAAAGGTTATCTGAATCTTGAAATCCAATGTCACGCTTGATAATTCTCTTTTAATGGTGGCACGCGAAGCTGAAATGATTTATTTTTCTCCGGTTCTCATTTCCTAAAAAGTCATGCATCAACAGAAAGCTCTATAGTATTTCAAAACACTTTTACTTAGCCTGATTTGTTTCATGTTTGTAAAGAGGGAATTTTTTGGTGTATTTTTTACTCACTTCTTGATTGTTTGAGTTGATTTTTCCGAAAAATTTATTTCCGACGCTTTTTAAAAAAAACTCAAAATTTTATTTTTTACAATATTTTTTGTGTCAAAATAGGGTAAATTTCACTGTCTAATTAAATATTTTATAAATTTTTAAAAAATTAAAAGTCAACCAAAAGCTCTTTTCAGTATAATGAAAAAGGTGTATTTTACTTGTATGAAAAATTTCAAACATTTATCTATAACAGATTTTGAGGAAATGTACATCTAAGTGGCCAAGTTAACAGTTTTTTGGCACAAAAAATTTGTAAAAAATAAATTTTTGAATTTAAAAAAAATCATTTTAGTATAATGAGAAAGATGTACTTCACTTGTTTAAAAATTTTCAAACATGCATCTATAACAGATTTTGAGAAAAGGTTCAGCGAAGTAACAGGGTTAGGGTTAACGGATTTAGGGTTCCAAACTTCCCTCAAGAGAAGACATATTATCTGGTGCTAATTTAAGTGATGATGAAGAGGTTACTACATTACTTAAAAGACGAAGTAGACTCCATATAAAAACTTCGAACTTCTTTCTTTTGCTGAAAGAACAATGAAAAACCATGCAATGAACTTACTTCGATTCATTAATACTGTACTTAATACTCAGAGACAATCAGCACGTCGGACCACAGTTTATGATTTTTTAAGGAGACACATTACCATTTCAACAAATTTTTATTTGAAATATTATTCAAAAAGTTTTAATATTATTGAGATTTGACAATCATATAAAGTCATCTTGAGGAGAACAAAATCCATTTTGATCTTCTTGCTTAGTTGCAATTTAAATTTTTTAAAGAAAAATGCAATTTTTAAAAATCCCTACTACTTTTTCAAATATGAATTTGCTTTAAACTTTATTTGCAGATTCACTGAAATACATAAAAAATTTAGCAGTGCCTCATTTTATATCATGCATATAAAAAAAATCTCAACAACTGAATACTTATTCCATGCACAATTTTATCACATACATAATGAAAAACGTTTACAAAAATTTGAAAGCTCTATCTTAAAAAGGAAAAAAAGTCTTAGCATTTCGAAAACATGAAAGTGCTGAAAAGTTCACATGGAAAAAAAGCCATTTAAAGTTGTCATTTGCGCATGTTTTTCGATAGTCATCGTAAATAAAAATCTGAATAACTTCTGAAATATTAAAGGTACAGATTTGAAATTTGTATACAATAAGTAGAACGATAAGAGGAACGAAATAAACCAATAAAATGAAAATTGTTATTTTGGTCATTTTTTGGGTAGTGTGTCGCCTTAAAATTAAACGCTTATCTGCATGCACCTAAATCGTATGAGAGATGTGCAATTAGTACTCAAGATATCGTCGCTTAAGAAGCAACACCACCTATCTCAATTTTTTGAAATTTCAAAGAGCAAGATTCAAATGAATTTTTCGCAACCAATAACGAATAATTCTTAATTATTTTTACGTCTGGTTGGAACAAGTGGTCTCAAGTTCGTAGTAGATCTTAAAAAATTCAGAAATATTCGTTATTGTTTGCGAAAAATTCATTTGAATCTTCCTCTTTGAAATTTCAAACAATTGAGATAGATGATGTTGCTTGTTAAGCGACGATATGCAATAAAGGTTTGATTTTTCTCACTTTTATCAAAACTATTTAATTTTTAATTTTCATTATTGTTTTCAATTCTTTGTAGTAATATTCTAATACCATATTTAAAATTAATACTTTTAAAAGAATTTTCATTAGTAGCAATCAGTTTATAATAATCAAAGCTGTATATTAAAATTTCGATTATAAGTCTTTTTATTTACGTCAGTTCCTTGGAAGATGTATAAACGGTGCTTTACTGATGTTGAAATGATGTTCCGTCTTGAATGGTGTCTCAGAAGAGACATCCGAGTGCAAAGGGTTAAAGTGTACCAGGCCCACGTACACAGCGGATCGTTTATTGTGATCTAGTCTTGATCCTATGACCTTTCAGCCCGAAGCCGAAACTCTGCCACCAAAGCAAGGCGACTCCAGCAATAAAGCTGAGACGTGTTATTATTACTTTCAATGCCTAATATAAGAATGCCGAATTCCGATTTCCACTTTTGTTATTATTTCCTTCAGTACCTAATTTAGAAATGCTGAAGTTGATTTTAAGTTGTGTTGCTATTAATGTTACTTTCAAATGCCCAAATTTCAGATGTTCCTAATTTAAGAATGCTGAATTCCGATTTTAAGTTGCGTTGTTATTATTACTTTCAAAACCTAATTTCAAAATGATGAAGTTTGGCCTGAATTGTGTTGTTGTTAATTTCAATATCTTGTGGTCTAATCAAGAGTACGTGACTCCATATTTCACTTCACCACATAAGCATATTTACAAGACGTTAAACTTTAACGCCTATTAAATAAAACGATGACACAATGAAGAAACAAAAGGAAAGGTATCAAGTAGTTTATTTCACAAAATTCAACAATATTTATCATTGGCAGAAAACTGTTGCCATATCGTAGAACAAAACTAAAACAGAAATGGAACAACTAAAAATGCAAAGTTAAGTTGGATTTAAACTCGACATATTATACCTCTGACCTTGTACTAGAAAAACAAGTTCCGTTTAGTAGAACATATTCAGTTATCCATCATAAAGTTATCATAACCATTTTATTTGATAATTAAATTTTAAGCCTTAATACTCGTTTATGTTAATTTTAATGAACTATGTCACAGATTTAATCTCCCGCTTGATAACAATTATCATTAAAAAAAACTTCGGTTTGAGAGAGCCTTTAGTTCTCATTTGGGTGATTCAGGTCTTGAGATCTCTAGCCTTCGACCACAGAGTGGAACCTCTGACATTAGAGCACCGAGTTCTCTTCGCTAAAGAAGGGGAAATACAGGTGTCCTAGAAATGTTGGACACATTTCAAAAATTAATAAAAGAAACATAATAATATTACAAATACGGTTTTTTAAATGAGAGAGCAAATAAAAAAGTTATTTTTCAGATATATAACGCGGCGTTAGGGCGTTCTAAATTTAATACAGCGAGAAAATTCCGTACGCAATGGCTACCGATCTGCAGAAGCCGATGCGCGTTTTCTGGTTTCCATTTTCAGTTTTTCTTGAATATCTCGAAAACTATTCAGTTTTCACCCTACATGTGAATTAACAAATTAAAGAATGTAAAATTCTCTACAAATGCACGCTTTTATTTTTCTTCTAGCTTTAATAGTTTCGCAGATAATGGCTCTGAAAAATGGGAGATTTTCGATAATTTACAGCCACTTAGACCACCACAAAGGTGCGTTTCAAGTCTGAAAAAAATATTTTTTGAAATACGCTCTCCTTTATTAAAAACCTTAGTTGTAACATTATAAGATCTTTTTTATTGATTTTTGAAATATGTCCCACAATTCTCGGACATTCTGTATTTGTTTGTCTACATCTCCTTTTTCCTAATTCAAACTGGTTTTTCGAATATGCATTCAAAGTTGTATTTACCGTAAAAATGGTTGAAGAAATCCAGCTAAAACCTTGAGTTACTACAAAATGAACTTTCAAACCAAATGAATTGAAATCCAATTCCTAGCAACCCGGTAAAATGTTCTTTGATACAATGATGCCTAATTTCTTTTCCTGGTCTCTTTTCAAGAATTTCCTGGAACCATCCTCTGAGAGAAGCATTCGATTAAAGAAAAAAAAATTCCATGTAGTCTACTTTAACATTGTCATTTTTTAAGTAGTATAGAAAACTGATTGATATACACAAGACCCATTTACTTTTACATCGTCTGGCAGCATTCCCAGTTGGCGAAAAGAGGCCAAATCTAGCAACCCTTCCTCTTACTCTAACTAAACGTCCGTAATTCCGAACTCATCATTCCGAACCTACCTACGTAAGTTGAGGTGTGGTTTATACTTAAGTTTTTAATAGGGATCAACGGGTTAACACTGGAGATCTTTTGCGCGTTATTATCACCAACTGGAACGATCCTCTAATTTTAGAGAAGGAAACCTGTTTTCAAAACAAGACCGCACAAATTTAATAGAAGGTAGTCAAAAACAACAAGAAGGGGGAAGGCAGCTCAAGATAGGTTTAAAATAATTGTTCGAAAGGAAGAGGGGTGAAAAACAAAAACGCAAAAGGATGTTACTACTTCCTTCGTTCTGAGTTTTTTAACCACCGAAAGGGTGGTCTGCAGATTTGGTCTTAATAAGGTTTCATGGTCATTCCCGAGTAGGTAACACCCTGCTCTAAATGACCAGCCAGAATGGCCTATCCCATAAGCGTTGAATTATTTCCATCGAAAACCGCTAGCGGGGAGAAATGAAATCGTATATTTTGAATTGGATGTCTTTGTAAAAGGTATTTATTTATTCAACAGAATGTTTTTATTACGCTTGCTGATGTTATTCATAAAGCTGGGCACTGATATTGTGTAGCGCAGCTATTTAACTCAACGATTTCTTTATGCAAATTTGCAGATGATTGGTTTGATAGGGATCAGTGGAATGAATATGGACTCGAACAAATTGCGATTGATTTTTCGATTGTATCAATTCGTTTTCTTCTACTTATCTTCTTTTTTTTATCCGTTTGAAATGAAAATAAGTTATGAGAAGGAATTGGGCAGCAGTTTCCCATTTTGAATGGCGGCTATTATATAACGTGCGTAAAACGATTGCATCGTAATTTTATGACTTAGAGTACTTAAAAAAGGATTTTAAATCATTTGCGAAATGCGATGTTTATGCCAATGTATTATATGACAAATGTTCTACATGCCGTTACCAAAATTATGTATTCCTTATTTAAATTTTTAATTTCAAATTTCTGTTGAAATTGCTTCTTCTTATCTTCGAGTCTTCTGAAGATTTCAACCAGACCCAGAAAAAAGTAATTTTCGAAGAAAAATTGGTCTGTATCATGTCATTTCTGTTCCTATTTAGTCCAAATTTATATATACTTTGGAAAAATAATTTCGTGACTTAAAAATTTATTATAAAAATGCGTGCACTATGCATATAATAACAAACATATAAGATGTTTATCATGTGAAGTACTTGGACACTTTTTCCTATGATGCTCAAATTACTGGAACTTTTCTATTCGAAATTGCAAAACAATATAATGATTTTCCATATTAACCCTTAATTTCCCAGCGTTGCCTTTAAGCAACATACCCAATTTTCTCCTCTAAAATCTTGAGAATAAGACTGGAGATCTAATGCCTCTTGTTGCCAATAGGATAGATACTGAAAATGTTATTAAATCAATTTGGAAGATGGCAGCCTGAGTGCTGATGAAAAAATAAAAATAAATTGATGTTTTTAACTTGAGGCTGCCTCTTTCTATAATGTTAAAGGAAATTTGTTGTCCATATTATTAGTTCTTAAAATTCATCTGCGTTTAATATTATAGAATATTATCAAGGAGATATTTTTTCTCAATTATAGCCCAATGTTATTGATTGGTAACAAACTGCTTTTTAGCCGTAAACCATACTTAAAACAAAATGGAATTTTTAAAAAAAATTCCCTTGTTTTATTCAATAAATGAAAGTCAAAAAGTCTTCTTAAATCAATTTTTAAAAAATCGGGCGTTTATGGGTTAAAACCATGATTTGAATAGTATAATAATTGTTTCAATGTAATTTAACAATGGGATCAATTCATACTCGCATTGATATAGTCCAATTTTATTTTCGAATACAGTATGCTCCTTGCAGGAGAAAAAAGAATGGGATGTCGCATTGCTACATATATAAAAGTTAAATGTTAGGTGACATGCATAGTTACGTTTATCATATGATTATGATATCATATAAATTGCCTTCATAAACCAAGTAAGACCAAAATCATTATCACAATTGTTGCCAGTATGGGATTTTTAATAGTGTTTTACCATGACATTGCATTTCATTCAAATGCAACAATTTGTTAATTTGATTGCATTAATTTGATTTAAATATACCAAACAATTCAATTAAATTATGATTATTATTTACATCGATCATTTTTATTGCCGCATTTTCTTAGATGTTACATTAATTTGATTTAAATATTACAAATAATTACATTAAATTATTTGCAATATTTAAATCGATTTGCATCGATTGTTTTTATTGGTGTATTTTTTGCTTTATTTTTTACTTTGGAGCTCTAAGAATCCCCCATCTGAAAGAGATATCGATTTTAATAAAAGAATACGAAAATATTTTAAAGATTGGCGATATTTCTCTGTATTATAGTGATCTTCCACATTCTAACCGACTTTTACCACATTCTTAAGACTTTTACCACATTCTTAAGACTTTT